>PVIC010027838.1:0-23605 GCA_004025085.1 Thryonomys swinderianus
ATCATCCTTAGAAAGTGCTTCCTCTGATTTAGAATAAGCACTCAATACATAAGAGCTGGGTGTTTGTCTATAGTACATGGGGTTGAACATAGGGTCTTTGCACTGAGCTGTACTCCCAGTAATTTTTTTATTTTTTATTTTGAAACAAGCATCTTGTTAAGTTGTTGTGGGTTTTTTTATTTGTTTGTTTGTTTTTTGTGGTACTGGGGATCGAACTTGGGCCCTTGTGCATCCAAGGTCGGCGTGGCACCACTTGAGCTAAATCCCCAGCCCAGCATCTTGTTAAGTTTCCAAATTATCCAGGCTCAGTTCAAATGTTTGATCATCTTGCCTCAGTTTCCCAGAGTGGAATGAGCAGTCATTTATTTATTTATTTATTTATTTATTTATTTATTTATTTATTTATTTATTTATTTAGAGACAGGGTCTCACTTTGTAGTTCAGGCTGACCCTGAGCTCACTATGTAGCTCAGGCAAGCTTCAAACTCAGCAGTCCTCCTGTCTCTGCCTCCCAAGTGCTGAGATTATTGGCATGAGCCACCACGCCTGGCACTGTGGTATGTGGTATTGATTGCTGGTGGGCGTGAGTCTCCATGCCCAGCACTGTATGTGGTTACCGAGGATCAAACTCAGGACCTTGCACTTGTGAGGCAGGCGTTGGAACCACTGAGCTAACCCTCTGACCCAGCAGTCATTTATTTTTTATGAGCAAGGTCAAGTAGGACTGAAACGGAAGCACTCAGATCAAATATTACCACCATCATTTATTATGCACTAAAAGTGAGTAAAGATTCCATGTGTGTTGAAAAGTGTTCCTCAGTATTCAACATAAGTGTACATGCTGATGTGTTTATATGCCTGATTTCCACACAAAGAAACTGACCCTGAAATCCCTCCCCCAGGGAGAACTTGAAAACATTAAGGAATTCATTGATAGTTTTTCTTTAGAAGAAACAAATCAGCAAATTTCTATCTACAGCCTACTGTTATAAATACGTTCTATCAGAACACAGCCATTTGCATTTGCTTAATTTGCTGCTTTTTCCTTGCAGTGCTGAATAATCGCAACAGAAAAGTTTGCTCTATGAAACCTAAAACACTTACCCACTAGACTTTTATGAAAAAAAATTTGCTCACTGTTGCTTAAAAACAAAACAAAAGCGTCCTGACAGTGAACTTTCAAGCTCATCAGTTATGGCTTTTGCTGTGTGGCTGAACCACAAGACATGTAATAAAAAGCAATAATATAAATAGAATGATACAATAAAAACATCAAATTTCGCAGCGACTTTCCAGGGCCATTCTTACTCCTCATTTCCATCTCCAGAGATGATTCCTAAGACAAGACTGAATACATGAACTGCACCCAGATTTAAACATTAATTTTGGGATGTGTACCAGACCAGATGGTTAGAAAAGCTAAATACCATTGATTTATTTCTTACCCTTTATGAAGCAACATTAGAGACAACGGACCTTATCAGAACAAATGAGAATAAACAACAGAATGCAGACCGGAGGAGAATTAAGAACAAATGCTATTGAATTTTATTGTGCTATAATTAATTTTGTGTATGGAGAAAGTGCTAATTATCAGCAAATTGTGAACTGCACTAACCAAGCTTTGTTAAACGGCAGCTGGACAGGGCTGAGGCTTTCTGCTTCCTGGGTATCACTTTTTCTTAGGTAGCATTATGACCATAATGTCTAGTATCTTTAGAATTCTCTCTTCCCAATGAAATTAGTCATCAGTCAAATACTTTTTGAGTAGTTAGTAAATGTTAGAAGTTTAGAAAAGGGATATTAATGGCCTCTGGTCCCTACAAATAATATTAATGATGACTTCTGACCTAAAGAAGTAATAGTACATTCTTATATTCTTTTGAATCACAAACTCTACTGAGACTATGATCAAAGCTACAAATACTACTGTTAGAAAACATACACAAAGGTAAACAAAATATTATGTATAATTCCAAAACGTTTTAGATTTTCTCCTTGTCCCTCATGGCTGAAGGTCAGAACCCATTTTTAGAACCTTTGTGGTGTACTGTGGGCACAATGAAAGAATGAGCTGGTGTGTTCATATTAGTGTGTGTGTGTGTGTGTATGTGTGTGTATGCATGCATATGTATGATGAAGAGAAAAAGAAGGTTCCATAAAGAAGTTGCACCTTAGCTTCCTCAGGATCCTAAGATGAGAAAATACTTTCTAAGTGAGAGGAATGACTCATGCACAAGTAAGTCAGTGTGGAAAAAATAAAGTAACACAGTGTGATTTTGCAGGGGATTCAGGAACTCAAAGCAGCTTGATACAAAGGATGCCACTTTACAGTGAAAGGATAAAGCCTAGGAAAAGAGGGTGCACGGAGAGGAGAGACTGGTGGCAGAAGACGTACGCACGGTGTTAGGGTAGACGGGCTCTTCTCACGAGGGCTCACACAGCCCTAAGGACATGTCCACTACGGCGCGTACCGCTCACCACGGAGCTCTTAACGACTTGGTTTGCCTCCTCTGGTTGTTTATTGCTTACCTTCTCTTTTCCTCTCCTATCTCAAAAAAAAGATTACATACTATGAAACATAGACATTTATATGTAATGTGTCATGGAATTAAATTTTTAGCAACCCTTTTTTTCTAATCCACAAAACAGATGTGGGAGTAATCCGGTCAAACCCACACACCTGACATGGCAGAGCTGAGACCTGAACATCATTGCTTTCTAACTTCTGGATTCTAATCAGTCTCCCTTGGGCATAAGATACCGAGCCAATTTTTTTTCTAAGAATAACTGATTGTTTCTCATAAACATAGGATATCTTCTTAGAGAAAGATCATTAATTAAAAGCACACTTCCAAAAGACTACAAATTTTGGAAGGAAGGATTTATTACTTTTTAGTGTTCCTTCCTTCTTATCTTACTCTGGTTTAGTTGAGGAGAAAGATGAAGGCAGCTTATAGCTGTTGGTGACCTGTTCAAATGAGAGAGAAACTAGTAAAAAGGCTAAGACCTGGATTGCAAAGTCCTGGGATCCACTTTATACCACAAAGTGTAAACCACAGAGAAAACATGCATCATAAAGTGCATAATGCATTAAGAATTTAAAAAATTTTTTCAGGCGTCTCCTGGAGTGACAAAAACATGCAATTCCCCAGCTATAAACTGAAGAATGTGATGATAGCCAAGATAGGAGGTACTCAGCTGGCGTAAACACAGTCCTCCCGTCCACAGGGTCAAGCAAAGCTTTACACTCACTTTAGTTTCTTCTTTGACATGTTATTTCTTTTTCTTTTCTGTTTTTTTGTTTGTTTGTTTGTTTGTTTGTTTGTTTTGAGACAGGATCTCACTTTGTAATTCAGGCTGGCCCTGAGCTCACTATGTAGCCCAGGCAAGCCTCGAATTCAGCAATCCTCCTGCCTCTGCCTCCCGAGTGTTGGGATGATAGGCGTGAGCCACCACACCCAGTATTGTGGTGTGTGGTACTGATTGTTGGTGGGCGTGAGTCACCATACCCGGTATTGTGGTATGTAGTTATCGGCGATCGAACCAGGGACCTCGCGCTTGCTAGGCAGGCGCTGGAACCACAGTGCGAAATCTCCAGCTATGACACGTTATTTCTAGAAGGTATTTCCAAACTTCCCAGCTGTCTAATGCGTGCAGTCCCATTCTATGGAGAATGATACGTTAAAGACCGCAGAGTGTGTTGCCAGCCCGCAAGCGAATTCTGGCTGGACATGAAGTGGGCAGGGAGTGTGAGACAAGGCATGGCCCACGGGGATCTCTGGCATCGTACGAGTGGGTTTAAGGATATCCCAAATCCACTGGGGGAAAAAAAAAGACTGTCGTCATTAAAGATATCAAAGAGAAAAGGGTTCTCTTGGTGAATCTGGTTTTCTTCCTAATTATGCTGAAGGCCCGCTCTGATCTTCATACAAACTCCACCACTTGGTGAAATAATTTATAACGTTGCTCATGGAATCACACGAACAAGAAATGGGAACCAAGTCAAAGGCAACTCCCAGAGTTCCGTAAATGACGGGAAGCGCGTCTGGAGCGGCGCGCTGGGGGCCGCTGGAGAGCGGGCGCTCCTCGGCCGGGCGGCCTGGGGGGGCGGCCTCCGGCCCTGTGGCCCCGGCCCTGCGATCCGATCCGGCGCTGCTGACCCGGAGGCGGAGGCCGCAGCGACCTCAGCTCGCTCCCACCGCAGCTGCATCGCAGGCACAGTCCCGTCCCGGGCCTTGCCTCATCTTCCTGGAGCTCGGCCGGCTGGGGAGGGAGCAGCTGGGAAGGGAACTTGGGAAAGGTCCCCCGGGGTTCTGCAGAGAGTGAGAAACCTCCCCTTTCACTCAGTGAACTCAGGGGCCTGAAGGCACTTTTCCCGAGCGCTATTGCCGTGTATGGCGCGAGTAATAAAATCCGAGTCTGCGTGGTGGGACCACACGGCGAGAGACATCTGTGGCGAGGCTGAAGGGTTTGTGCCGTTTTTAGCCCACGGTGGCGCGGTGACGGGCCTGTTTACCAAAGCCTGAGGACAGATGCTTTCGATGCGGTAGGCACAGAGTCCAGCAGAAAATGAGTAAAGTCCAGCTGCGTCTCAGTAACTAAAATACAGCATATTAAAGGTCCTTCTGTCTCTCCAGAGTTGCCGCTTAAATAATGGTTCTCTGAAGAAATATCTGTTTGTAAAATGTCCTAACTCTTAGAACTGTGAGGTGAAGTTATTTTAAGAGAGTAACAGTTGTTATCATTTAATCTCATTTCATCCCTTTGAATCGAAAAACAC
Source organism: Thryonomys swinderianus (assembly GCA_004025085.1). NCBI lineage: Eukaryota > Metazoa > Chordata > Mammalia > Rodentia > Thryonomyidae > Thryonomys > Thryonomys swinderianus. The sequence goes on from PVIC010027838.1 coordinate 4,784, forward strand.
TCTTACTATTGCGTGTCTCAGAGAAATAGGAAGCAATTCCTCCTTTATTTTGATTCTTTGAGTAAATTTTATTATTTCTCCATGATTAAAAATTTAGGTATTAGTTGGGAGTCCTAAATCTCCATGTCCAAGAACTGGCAACTACAATACAAAGTGCAGATAGCATCAGAATCTACCCGATATAGTTATCTGATAATTAAATAGAATAATATATGTAAAGTGCTTAGCAAAATGCTTGTGATATGAGAAATAGTAGTGTTCAGTGAGAATAGCTATAATAATCTTTATTGTCATTATTATTATTCATTTAAACTCGTCTTTTCTAGTGGATCAAGGATATACTAATTTTAAAGTGATACATTTTATGCTTAAAATCAGCATGTAACTGGATCAGTAACTTTTCATAGTTAACCACTACATCATAATTTGAAATGTACAAAAATTTCAGCACTCTAAATTTGCTTGATAAGGGAGTCATATATACTCGGGGAGTTAAAAGTAATCTGAGCCAGGTTCAAAAGTTCACCCCTGTAACCCCAATTAATTGGGAAGCTGAGGCAGGATGATTGAAAATTCAGGACCATTGTAGGCAAGTTAATGAGACTCTGTCTCAAAATGTTAAATTCTTGTGGTGTAGCTCAGTGATAGAGTACTTGCCTAGCAAGTATGAAGAAGCCCTAGGCTCAATCCCTAGTGCCACATACACACAAAAACAATCCTGAAACTTTAAAGTCTCACAGGTTTAATCTTCAGGTGTATTAATTCATTGTGACCAATCTGAAAACCTCAATGATTATTATTTGTGGAAAATCATATTTGCATCATATATTTTTTTCTAGCTTCTAAATCTTACATGCCAACATAAAACCTTTGATCTTTTATCATTGTTCATTTAAAGTATGCCTATGCCAAGCAGAAAAGGTTGGAAAAAATGTAAACCCTAAACACATCTTGTTTGGTAATAAAGAGAACCACAGTCTTAAATTATGTCATTCAGCAGTGAGTTGAAAACCAGAGAATACAAGGTGCATCTTTCTCTACCTGCCTTAAAATGGAGACCACCCCTTGTTTGAAGAAAAGCCAGCCGTGGCCTTTGGATTTTCATACAGTATCCCAGGGACAAACATGGGAGTGTCAGCCTGAAATCTTTCCAGAGCCTGACACATCCTGTTTTGGATTCTCTAGACCTAAACATTATTTTATTTGCCAGGCTTAGAACCAGAAGTGATTAGAATTAGTAATAAGAGTTAGACACCCCCATTAGTTTTCTAAAAGCTTTCAGTATCACTGATTGGGCCAAATCCTGATCTAATAAACCAGGGAAGTTTTCCTAATCTCTGTGTGGAAATACGGTGCTTTGCAGTGGTTGTCACTGTCGTGCTGTGGATGTTCTTCCATTGGCTTTCCATGACTTCAGTTCCCTAACTGCCGTTCCTATTCGTCATCTGAAGGCAGATTCTAAAGCAAAGTCTTTTGTATAGGTAGTTTTATCATGAAGTGATACTGGAAAGGATGAAGGCCTGGAGATTTGCACAGGAAAGAAGCAAAGCTAATGTAAAGATGTATCACTGTGCTGACCATACCATGAGTGCTCAATCCTGTGGTTTCCTCTGAAGAGCTCATGGTATGTGTTTCGTAGCAAAAGGACTGAGCATTTGTTCTTTGGCCTTTACCTCCCATTGGTCAAAGAAGGCATCGCTGATGCCTACTCTGTTGCACTTCTGAGTGAGGTGTAGACTCTCCCCCTTCTCTTGTGGATGTATCAAAACAACAACAGAAACAAAAAACAAACCAGGCAGAAACTGAGAGATACTTAGCTCAAGCCTATCTTGAGTCAAGTGCTATTAGGTATGGATTTGGGGAAATTAGTCCAAATCTTGAAAAACTGGTCACTGCAGTAGTCCTGGAATGGGATGTGGAGATCATTTTAGGTAGATCCCAAAAGGAGCCACCCTTTTCTCCTGTAGTTAGTTTCTCCTACCTGTCAGCTTTCCCCATTCTCTCCAGTCCACTGCAAGGTCTCTACTAAGATAATGGCCACACTTGCAAGGAGGAAGGGAGTGAGTTGAACGAACTACAGTACCTTCCATTGCATTAGTTATAAAGACACATACACTGTCCATTTTGAATTTCCTGTACATTTGGCCAGCAGCTGGTATCTTTGGTGTAGTAACCCCAGAACTTTATCCTTAGTGGGTCTGAACCTTTTGCTGCCTGCTCTTCTTGGACCATAATAGCTGATTCTGCTGTCACTACACATAGAAGCACCCAAAGACACCCAAGTACATACTCTCATTTCCAGATACATATAGTCTTGTCTGACCTCAGTGTAGGTCAGTGTAGCAGCAATTTTAACAGCTTATGGAAATCAAGATTAAATATTATCCCAAGAGTAGTTAATTTAACTCTTTATTTGCTAATCTGTAGTATAATAAGCAACTTGATTAGCCAGTACTTTTCTCTAGAATAGTAGAACACTTCAAACATGTTCTGAGGGGCACACTCCAAGAAACAGGACTTCTAATATGACCTGCAGAAGTCATCACACATTTTGGAAACACACATTGTTTTTTTTTTTTTTTTTTGAGACAGGTTCTCACTTTGTAGTTCAGGCTGGCCCTGAGCTCACTATGTAGCCCAGGCAAGCCTCGAACTCAGCAATCCTCCTGTCTCTGCCTCCCAAGTGCTGGGATGACAGGCGTGAGCCACCATGCCCGGCACTGTGGTATGTGGTACTGATTGCTGGTGGGCGTGAGTCACCATGCCCAGCATTGTACGTGGTTACTGGGGATTGAACTCAGGACCTTGCACTTACAAGGCAGGTGCCAGAACCACTGAGCTAAATTTCCAGCCCAGAAACACACATTTTGAAAGTGAGTTACTAGGAGTAAGGGTAGGAAGCATTGTCCCTACCTCTGTATTTTGTTCCCAGATCTGAATGTCCTTTCTACAAGGGACACAAACCCAAAATGGTTACTTGTTCAGAAGTTAAACCACATTCTAGACAGCTAGATTCCAATCTTACAAGAGTTCTTCCCTGAATTGCACTTTGCAAGTCCTTTAGACAAACCATTCTACTGTTTCATGGATCTAACAGCTGCTGGGTGATGAAGTAGGCGATGACCCAATGGATTCGGTGAGTGTGCAACACATTCTATATTTTGTTTGCTATTAAATTGATCTCTAGAGCAAAGTAGTGTTGCATGTGTTACTATAGTGATGCTCCAGGCATTAGATAACTGAGAGTATTGCTAGAAAATGCTCCATGGATATGAAGGGAAAACCTGGTTTCCATTCTGTTAAGGAAGGTACCCAGTGGAAAGAGGTCCAGTGTAGCAAAATAGAAACGTGATGTCTGGCTGGTCTCCTCTTCAGGGATACTGCCACACTACTGCTGGTGATGAGACAGTCAGTAATAGCAACAGCAAGGTCATTCATAGTGAGAGAAAGTGCACGCCATTGGTCCCTGTCCCTGATAGAATGACTACATGATTAAGACTACATCATGAGCCGGACGAGGTGGCTCACATCTGTCATCCCAGCACTCGGGAGGCAGAGACAGGAGGATTACTGAGTTCAAGGCTTGCCTGGGCTCCATAGTGAGCTCAGGGCCAGCCTGAACTACAAAGCGAGACTCTGTCTCAAAAAAAAAAAAAAAAAAAAAAAAAAAAAAGGCTACATCATGTGTCAGGGCCACAGTGACGGAGCACCAAGTGTGCTCAAAACACAGTAAATAAATTTAAAACAACTTAGCATAGAGAAAGACATAATGCCATTGGTGTCCCGTCAAAATACTCCCCTTTCTTCATAGACTCTTCCCATCATTTTTGTCACCTTCTAAAGCAGTTCTGGAAGTCCTCTTTCATGAGTATATTCATGAGGTACGACGGAAAATACATGCTGAATGCCGTGCAACAGAAAGGTGGGCTTGTCAAAGTACTTCCACGAGTTGTCATCCACCTTATTCACCAGATCTGGCATCATCCAACTTCCGGCTCTTCCACCAAAGTCAAAATGATCACAAAAGATAAATGTGTTGAATTGATTCATGACATTGAGACAACCAAGACGAAACAATGAAAGACATGAAAAAGGACTTTCAAAACGGCTCAGAAAGGGGCACGGATGATGGCATTAGTGTGTTCGAAGTAATGGGGAGTACTGTGAAGGGGGTTAACGGCACTGTATCTTTTAACTATAATAAATATTTCAAAAATTCAACAACCACTGTATTTTAGAATCATAACTTATAAATGAGCAGCAGCCATACAACAGCTTATCTTGTCCAGTTGATTGTTAAATGCATCTTCTGTGGTACATATCCTTCCATGGTTTCTAATATCTAATATGAGTACATTCTATATGCATTCTATGCCCACTTTCAGTATTCTACCTACTTGTTACGCCTCTAATTTTTAACTGTTAGAATGAGTATCTGAGTGAGAAATGGGGCTAGACCTTTGTACTCCCTCAAGTGCCAACCTTGAGGGAGTCATATCTAATCTGTGTGGACCTCAGATGCCCGTACCGTATTGGACATCTGAGTGGTACACAGCATCAATCCTTAGAGGGGATGGCCTAAGAGAGTCCCTCCCAAATTCCTAACCTAATGAGTAAGAATGAAAGTAAAATGTTTGCTTTGACATTTTGGGGTCAACTTGTTCCGCAGCAGTAGCAACTGGAACCAACTACATTGTTCCAATTTGGGCGCTCCATGTGCTGTTCTAGGTGACTCCTTTACCCTTCACAATGCTGCTCAGGGCTCTCTTCATTTAGAGGCAGGAAGGTGAGCTTTAAAAGGCTAACACTCTCTCCCAATGGAACATAGTTAAGAAGAAAAAGAACTAAAACTTAAATCCACCTTTGCTTAACTGATCTGAGAGGTAAGATCGAAAGAAACTGAAATTTGTAAAGTAATGCCTGCTCTTTAAGTAGAAAAAGAATTGGCAGCGGGTATGATATTAATTGATTTAGAAATACTCAATCAAATAAAATAGTTAGAGCACTTTCTAGAGTTCAGCATATGCAGGCTGGAAATGAAGAATTTTGCTGAGTGGGCCCTTGTGCAAAACAAACTTAAGTATTACCATATGAAGGTTGTTGCCTGAATAATGCTGGTGCCAAATTGCTGAACAAAAAGTATTGGAAATAATCTGTAACACCTTTTGTGAAGATGTTTTGGCATGAAAATAAAGAGCAGTTTCATTTTGAAATACTGAAAAGCATGAGTGAAAATATAATTAGTATCTGTAAAAAGTAAGTAATTATAGTGCTTTCCTTTAAATGACCTGTGTTGAAATTCTAGTCCTTTAATATGCCATTATCCACTTAACCTAACATAAAAAAAGAAAAATCAGTTTCCTTGCTTTACATATCCTTTATAGGTCTACTGTCAAAACAGAAATATCAAGTTGAACTACTTAATCATTTGCCAAGATGGATTGAGGACTATGATTATGTCTGTTCACACATGACTAAAATTTTTTTTTTATGTTCTGATTGTGTCTATGGTTTGTAATTTATTTATACCAACTAAAATATTTTCCATTTCTATATAGTTTGTCTTGCATGGTTTTTGTTTTTGTTTTATTTATACATAGACACTAAATATTGGCAAAGAAAATTTTCACCCCCTCATTATTCTTTTGCCTCTGATTAGTTTTGTGTCTTACTCAGTGTTTTCTTTTTTTGTTGTTGTTCATTCCTGTATAATTCATGTATTTGGGCAATAGGTTCTACTTTTAGGAAACATTTGTTAGGATTTGAATTTTTTAATCATGATACACCAACTAGTACATGTAAGAATCACTTGGAGAATAGCTGAAAGGCGATGCATTGAAACTTAGAGGATACTAGTTAGGAAGATATCTTGAATTTCTTTTGCATATGGTCTGAATATCATTGTTGGGCAAATACTGTTCAAAGTATTACCCCATTAACACCTTGTTAATACTGGTTAATTGCATTAATCAACACTAGATTATAAGATGTTATTCATCATAAGTTGCTAAATATGTAGATCCTGCCTATATAAAGTATGTAGTTTCTTAAAAATGCTGAGAAACTCTGAACTTCAAAAAATGTTGTTTGAAAACAGCAATAGAAAAATTGTCTCCAGGCAGGTCCTAAGGAGGCCCTCACAAGAGGAGTGAAAGAATTTGCTGCCATCCTGATCACAGATACTCTAAACTACCCTCTCTTTGCACAGCACACCCAGGACTGATATCATCATCCCTGCTATTGAGAGTAGCTACTATTCCTGCACTTCCGCAAGCCTTATCCTAGGACAAGGTTTGAGCTCTCTCAAGCCCCGTTCTTGGCAGGGAGCCATGACCCTCTCACAGAGCCTGCCCTCGGACCTCAGAGTTTATAGGAGCTGCTGGTCTGGTCCCCAGTACCAAAGCAACCTCTCCCAGGTTTGTTCCAAAATAAACGTGTCCCGCTGAACTTGTACTTCCATCTTTCCTTTTGTTTTTTCCTAACAAAGAGATGATGACTTCAACTTAATTTTCATCGTAGAAAAGAACATGTCACTGAGTGGAATAAACAGATTAGAATTAAGAAACCACACCCGCAAAGGGACTGAGAAGACTCACTCAGACGTAGAAGGGAATTAGAAGATAGCACAGATGGAACAATTAATTGGTATACAGATATTGTAATGGAAAATCTCCCAGTAGGAGAAAAGAGTTCAAAATGAAAGTGAGGATTACATAACCAACCATGGTGCAAAACAAAGTTTTCAAGGACATATCATAAATAAAATAGCAAATATCCACAGAATTGTAAAAGCAATCAGAGAAAAAAGATCACGTATAAAGTTATACACATTACAATTAGAGTAGACTTCTCCATACAAACCTTAAAGGACAGAAGAGCTTAAAGCAAAGAATTCCAAGCCCTAAGAGCAAACCACTTCCACTGTAGATGAATAGAGCTGCAGAACTTTTCTTTAAAACAGATGCAGAAATAAGGAGATTTCATGAAAGAATAACAATTCACAAGATATGTGAATATAAAGCCAGCGCTCAAAAAATACTAAAAAATATCCTAGACAGAAACAATGAAACCAATACAGCTAAAAACCCAGACAAAATGAGAACACTAAGCAAGTTCAGTGGGTCACCACCACCAACAGAAAATGACAGGACTCACCAACAAAGAAAGAGTAACAATGGTGTCAATTATTCAACATATACCAGAAATATCTACCAATAGTAACGGCTTTAAATCCCCGGTTAAAAGACACAGATTAGCAGACTGAATGAAAATATAGACTCTTATGCATTCAAGAAACTCATCAAATTCAAACAGGTATCCATAGACTAAACATAAAAGGATGGAAAACAATATTTCATGTACCAGAACCCCCAAAACAAGCAGAGTAATAATTTCCCTCTCAGATAAAGTAAACTTGAAGGTACAATGAATTGGAAGAGACAAAAAAAGGTAACTACAAACCAGTCAAGTAAATACTTCAATAAGAAAAGAGTGCTTGTAAATATATGTGTATGTGTGTGTGTGTGTGTGTGTGTGCTGAATACTAGAATACCTTTCTTTGCAAAACACGTTATTAGACACAAAAGAATAAATAAACACTAACACAATCATAGTGAGTGATCCCAATACCACTGTTTTTTATACTGTTTAGTGTATATATTTACTAAACAAAACAAAACAAAAAACACAGCTGAACATACACAACTATGACATACAGACTTAAAAAATACCCACAGGGTATTCTACTCTACTGCAATAGAGCACCCATCCTTTTCTGTAGCATACAGATCTTTCTCCAAAATATGTCACATACTCTTCCAGAAACCCTGCTTAAATAAATATAAAAGAATAAAAATTATTTCATGTGTATCATCAAACTACTTCACAATGGAAATAGATATCAATCAAAGAAGAAACCACTGAAAATTTAGAACACTTGGAAACTTAATAGCACTTGGTTACCCTAGGGGTCTCAGAAGAAATCAAGCAAGAGGATACACAGTTTTTAAGAAGCAAATGACAAAACCTGTACAACACACTTGAACCAATGAACTTATGAGACCTAGTGAAAGTGGCACTAAAAAGGAAGCTCATTGCAATCAATGCTCACATTAGGAAAACAGGGCAAGCTCAAGTAAATAATGATGAACCTCAAGATACCTGAAAGGCAAGCAAAATTCAAAGCCAAGGCAAAATAAAGGAGAGAAGTCATAAAAACTTGAGTGGATAGTGATGAAATTGAGACTATGGAGGCACAAAGGGCCAATGAATCAAAGAGCTGTTTCTTTGAAAGAATAAGAACAACAATAAAACCCTTAATAAATTTACTAAGAGAGAAGGGAAGAGATGTGTCATCAATGCAATTAGAAATGCAAAATGCAAAATCACAACAGACACCCTGTTCAAAACACACACTGGAAATTCAGAAGGCAGTGACTACTATACAACTTGTCTATCAAATTGGAAAATCATGAAAAAATGGACAATTTTGGACTCATATGAATTACCAAAACTAAACCAAGAATACATAAAAATATTGAACAACTTCCTAACAAGAATGAAATTGAGGCAGTTATAAAACCCTTCCAACTAAAAAGCCCAGGATCTGATGGATTCACTGCTGAATTCTATAAGAACTTTAAGTACATTGTACCATCAATACTCCTCAAATTCTTCAGTGAAATTGAAAAGGAAGGAGTGCTTCCAAACTAATTTCTGGATGTTAGCAACTGTCTGATCTGAAAACCACAAAAAGACTCAACTGAAAAGAAAATTACAGGTCAATTTCCTTCATAAACATATGTGCAAATATCTTCAACAACACATTGCCAAATATAATACCAACAAATTCATCACAAGATCATACGTCACGACCAAGAAGGTTTCATCCCAGAACTGCAAGGATGAAACATTTTGGCCAGCCATTCCTCAAGCAGAGAACTAATACCAGTGATACATAAAGAACTGAAAATAATTAGACTGTCCATAATAAAAGACTAAATCATTAAAGGGGCAAGTAAAATGAAAAAGACACTTCTCAGAAGAAAAAGTAGAAGTAGCCAAGAAAATCTGAACTAATATCTCTGAATATTAAATCTGAATATTAAATCTGAATATTAAATTAATATCTCTGAATATTAAAATCTGAACTAATATCTCTGAATATTAAAGAAAGGGAAATTTAAAACATGCCTTGTCATCTTACATCAGAAAAAAATGGTGATCATCAATAAATCAAAGAATAACAAGTACCAATGATAATGATAGCAATAAAAATTAAAGAGAGGAAAAGGGATTTAGAGATAGAGGGAGAGAGGTGTGTAGTAAGGGGAAAGGAACTAAAAGAGAATCATACTGAACATATGCACAAATGTACAGATGTACCAGAAATATACAGTCACTGTAGACTAATACAAGGGAGAAAATGTTTCTTAGGAATTTTGGAATGCTGGGCCTGGATTTAAAATGTTTAGAAGTTAAGGTATAGGCAGACTTGTGAAAATTTGATTAGGTCTTTGACTCTTTCCAATCATTTTATCTTAGAGTGACTCATCAGAACTTAACTAATTAAAGGAAAATTGTCATCAGAAACAGTGGGTGTCAGAAGGCAGTGATGTTGAATGGTGATAGTTTAACCTAAATCCTTAGTGAAAAAAAATCCAGAATCTTGTTATTGTTTTTATTTGAAATGCCTTCCAATATACATATACTAAAAGCTTGGATGCCAGGCTATTTGGGAATGATTAGAGCATGGTGTGTGTGTGTGTGTGTGTGTGTGTGTGTGTGTGCCCTCATCATGTGGAGAGATTCACTGGTGAAATCATAACATGATGGTGTTATTTGGTGATGATGGAAACAGAAGGTGGGTTCTGTTTGAAGGGAGTGGGTAATGGACATGAGACCTTCTGGACAACGCCTTCTCTCTGTCCCCAACCCCTGGCTCTTTCTCTCTGCTTCTTGGCCTGCCATGACACTAAGCAGCATTCCTCTGCCACACCCTCCTGCCACGAAACTGTACAATTGCCTCTCCCTGGGCCTGAAGGCAATGGAGCCGGCCAAGCATAGATCAAAACTTCTGGAACGGCCAAAGTAAACCCTTCTTCTCTCAACTTGTTTGTCTCAGTTCTTTGTCACAGTGTTGAAAATCTGGCTAAGACAACTATCAAGAATCTCATGCCAAGAAAAATCTACCCTTGAAATTGAAAACAGAAAGAGGACATCAAGAGATAAACAAAATATGAGATAATTTGTTATGAGTATAATGTATCTACTTCACAATAAATATCGAAGGCAACTTTTAGGCTAGAAGTACCTACATATGCACACACAAAGGAGCATTCAGAGGTCATGTAATTGCCTCTACATACTTTCATGGATTAAAACAGTCAAAATGCATACTTCTGTGGACTAAAGTTATTATATTAAACAATACAAAAGTTATGTCAGACGAGCAACACACATATAATGAATATAGAATTGTAATATATTTGCCAATAACAACACAAAAGGTTGGGTGGGAACATAAGTAGTTGGGTTAAGGAAATGGTTTTAGATGGTAACTCATATCCATAGAGACAAATCAACAGATCCCAAAGGGATATGAAGTTTAGTGTAACAACAGCTACAACACACACATATATAATTTTAAGGGGTATAAAATTACATAAACCAATACGTATAACTATGGAATGATAGGTTTAGGTAGCACTTATATGATGTCATATGTCCAACCATATTATAGGAAAGGAATAAATGAAGCTATGAAAGTAATATTTTTATATATCATTGAATTTGTTAGTATAAGTTTGAAGCTGATTCCAGTAAATTACATTGTGTGTGGTAAGTCCTAGAACCGAAGTATCTCAATATAGAGTAAGAAATCATCAAAGGCTTCTTCTGGGGCATTGTAAAATATTCACAGTACAAAGAGTGTAATTAAGGAAGAACAGAGGTACAGACAAGATAGGAGACTTAGAGAACAAGAATTTAATCACAGAAATCCAACAATAGCCATAACAGAAAATGGCAATGGATTAAATAAATTCATCAAAGGATGGACATTGTAAGAATGCATAAAAAATTAAGAACCAACTGTATTAAGAATCAATTCTTCAGAGAAACATATTAGACTAAAAGGTACATAGATTGAAAATAAAAGGGTGAAAACATATAAACAGCAACATATGAAAGCTACATTATCTATAGTGAAATCAGATATTAGCTATAGTAAAGGTGGGAATTTCATAAGGAAAAGATTAACTCACCAGGAGAATACAATGATTATAAATTCATGCACAAATAATAACAAAATGTCAAAATGTATGAAACAAAAATGGAAATAAATAAAAGGGGAGATGGACAACTGAAGAATAAGAGTAAAACAATGTAGAATATCAGCAAGGAAATGTTAGACTTAGATAGCAATATAAATCACATTTTATCTTTAGTGTCTTAAGAGTTTTTTCTGTCCTTAATACACAAACTATAGAAAGAGGGTGACATGAAGTGCAGATAACATCCTTTTTTTTTTCTTGATGAAAATGTCTTAGTTAAGGTGACCTCAAAGTCTGAAGACTTTTATCTTAAGTAAAATCTAGCTGTGTTGGGTGAGCTTCACAGAAAAGAAGAGCGTGTCTTGTCCAAAAAGGTATTTATGGGAAATACACTGTGTGAGCCATGTTTTTAGGGAACAAGAGAATGTTTTTGGGTGATTGCCTCTAATAAAAACATGGAGAACTTGTAAAATAACAAACAATATCCACAGGCAACTTTTTTACAACCAATTGTGGAAGGATATTAGAAAGCACTTTATGTTTAACTAGGTATATCCGTCAGTGTTCTACCAGGCAAGAAAAGAAACCAGTCTTTCATCCAGAAGATTCAGTGCCAGGAGTTGATATAAAATAAAGAGCTGAGAAGGCAAGCGGGGTTAAGTTGATGTGGTCCCTAGGATGACGCAGAAGGAAGCCCTTACTTCCCAAAGGATGGAGGAACAAGGGGAAGAAAGACATTCCTAGGACGCAGCGGAAGGGACATGCGGAGAGTAGAGCCTTGGCCCTGCCTCTGGGTGGGAGTGTGAGCCACAGGCAGCACGGGGATGGGCACAGGAAACAGTCATCCTAGCTTCTTCCTGCCTCCCTCTTCCTGATCTTCCACACGTTTCTCACTGCTAAATTCGAGAGCCTGAGAAATGCAGATCGCAGGAAAGGGCGGCGAATGCATTTGAGAGCAGACGGAGGACAAACCCTGGCAGGTCTGTTTGCACAGACAATACCAAACGCTAGAACAATTAGACATCACGAGGAAAAACATAATTAAGCATTTAGATTATACAAATGCAAACGAAGAAGTTAAGGTATGAGAAGTGTGTCTAAAGATAAGCATCATCTTGGAGGAAACATATGAGGTAAGAGTAGGGAAAGCAAGAAAGTGGATGGCGGAGTCACAAGGAGACCAGGGCAGTAACTTCTTCTCTCGTTCCCTTTCCTCTGCGCACTCACGGAGTGCTCCCTGTGCCTGGTACTTGTATCATTCTCTTGAAAGGACAAGATATACAGTGGCAGATAAAAAGGTCTAGTTCTTGGGCTGGGGATGTAGTTCAGTGGTAGAGCACTTGGCCAGCAGAGCCTGGATTCCATCCTCAGTAAAATACACACACACACACACACACACACACACACACTCACACATGGCGGGGGGAGACAAAATATGGGGAGAGAGGATGAGGGGGGAGGAAGGAGGGAAGGAAGGAGAAAGAGGGGAGTGGCTCTTGCCCTTGGAGACCTGATGAAATAGAAAATAAATCAGCAAACAGATATATAATTTAAACTGTGGAAAGGCTGTAAAAAGAAAGGGTGATGTCAAACAGAACAGCACTGAGTAAAAAGAGGTACATCAGGATTTTGCCCCTTATGCAGAAAGTATTAAACAATATTTTGGGCCTATTACCAGGTTCTGTGAAAAATGATTCATTGTGGATTCTTGACCAAGGAACTGACATGGAGAAAAATGATGTTTTGGAATTTTCCGATAAGCTGATGGAACTCAATATACAAGGCTGTGACAGCAACATAAACAAAATGGAGGTTAGACTGTGTCAGCAGTTGCGATCACAAAGGAAACGGCTAGCTGAGATATCTAAGACAGAATGACAAATTTGACATATTGTTTAAGGAGAAGAGGTCTAAGTCCAATAAATTTCACTTGGAAGAGGAGAATAATAGTGATGTCATTCATAAAGAAAGAGAATCAGGAAAAATAATCAGATTTACAGGGGAAGTCATCTGGTTTTGAACACATAATTATAAAGACAATGAGTATTTAAGACTATCTGAGACTCATCTAATTCCGATGTGAGGGACCCTTTTATAGATAATTAAGAGAAGTGCTGGGCTTCCCTGTGGTTGTTCTTAAACACTTGCAGGTATGTAAAATGCTTTGAGATCAATGACAGAATACAAAATTGGTTTGTTCTTGTCCAATCTGACACTCTCTTATTTTAAAAACATGTAACTATAGAGCCGGAGATTTAGCTTAGTGGTTCTGGTGCCTGCCTCACAAGTGCAAGGTCCTAAGTTCGATCCCGGTAACCACATAGAATGCTGGGCATGGTGACTCACACCCACCAGCCATAAATAGCACATACCGCAGTGCCGGGTGCGGTGGCTCACACCTGTAATCCCAGAACTCGGGAGGCAGAGGCAGGAGGTCTGCTGAGTTCGAGGCTTGCCTGGGCTACATAGTGAGCTCAGGGCCAGCCTGAACTACAAAGCCAGACCCTGTTTCAAAAAAAAAAACAAGAACAACATGTAACTATACCGCTAAACGTTTTCGTAGCCACATCATTAGAAGGTTTTTGCAACCACATCTGAGAGTGTGGCATGTCTCCCATTTTCTGAGACAGTTTCTGAAACACAACAGTTGCTCATCCTCTTTGTTGATGTTACTAGAGTGAGAAGGGGAAACTCCCTTTCAGGCCCACTCGAGGACTGACTCTGCTTTCCTCCTCTGGATGATAAATTGCAAATGAAATGATGAAAATCTAATTTAGAGTTAATAGTCATTTAAGTGGAAAAGAACAGACTACCAGGAAAAAACCCTCTGTCCCAGGGAGATGTGTCTGACTCAGCCTACCTCCCTACAGGTCTCCGTACCACTTTTATTCTTACCCAGGTTCAGGCAGTTCTGTTCCCCACAGCCAGCTCCTGTGCGTCTTTGGGACTTTCAGTTCTCACTTCATCACAGAATAGATATCAATAATTAAAATATAGGATGAAGAGTACTCGAACTTAAGAAAGACATGCTACAATAGAAGACACATTTTCATTAATCCTCCTCAGAATCCTGCCCCTCGCTTCAAACATACTTCTCTCATTGCTCTTGTAGCTTTCTGAAGCAGTTCTAGAAATACCCTTTCATGTGGGTCTAGTTGTACTGTTGTGGTACCTCGGTGGACTTCATTGATTCAAAAGTGTAAGTGATTTTTGATTTGAGGAAGATCTAAAAGTTAGCTGGTGCCATTTTTAGTGAAAAAGGTGGCTGAAGATACACCCCATAGTAATGGTTTTGCAAGGCTGTTTTCCCATGGGCCGGGACGCAGCACCACCATTCACTTTTTAAAAATTACACCTCGTAAAGACAGTTATGAAAGAGGACTTCCAGAACTGCCTCAGAAAGTGGCAAGGACAATGGGCATTTTCAAAAGAAGAACATATATTTAGGAGGATTAGTGTTAACCTCTCTTTTCCCGTGATGATGCTTTTTATTTAAACATTCACCTTATATTTTGATCACATCTTATAGAAAAAAGTGCCTAGGAATTTACTCTGCCCTCGTGTCCACGGACAGAGTGTAAGTAATGTAAGTTCAGAGGTTCATCAATGTATCACACTTTTTGTTATTTGTCTCAGGATGGCTGAATGAAGACTCACATGCCCTCCAGAGCTCTCGTAAGGGCTTTTGAAAACTTAATTTTATTTCGTTAAGGGGACGTGGCATGAGATCTACTCTCCTGACAGATTCTACGTGTGAAATTCATGGCCGTTGCCTCTTAGGGACTTGCCCCAGGTCTCCATGGGCTAGAACATGATTTGTCTCCTTGTTTGGCTTCTTTTCCATTCTAATCCCACTTCTCTACTCCTCTTAACACTTTCTCCTGGAAACACTTCCTAATAAAATATTTTGATATAAATCCTCATGTCAGAGCCTAGAAGCAAACGAAGTCAGAAGATAGTTTGGTTTATTATTTGCTGCTATAATAAATAGCCATAAATTTAGTGGCTTAAACTAAAGCAAACTTACAATACAGTTCCATACGTGAGAGATCCAACATAGGTTAAAACTAAGTCACTGGATTAAAATCAACTTGTTATGGGTATTCATTCCTAAGCAGAACCTTCTGCCTTGCCTTTTCCCAGGTGCTACAGGCTATGTTCCATAGCTCCTGACTTCTTCATCTTCAAAGCCAACAAAAGCTAGTGGATTCCCTTTCAGCCACACTTCCCTCCCTCTTCCACTGTGAAGGAACTTTGAGATTAAACTGAACCGACTCAGTAATTCGGGACACTCTCCCCATCTTCAAGCCAGCTGATTCCCAGCGTAAATCCTGCTGCAACCTGAACTCCTGTTTGGCTAGAAACATAACGTAGTCACAAGTTCCGTGTATTAGGACACAGACATGGTTGGGGAGATCAGAATTCTGCCTATACCAGATGGTGAACCCTGAATATAAGAGACGTGTGGTAACAAAAATTAGACTGTTTTCTCACATCACCGTTATCCTACTTTGTGGGAAATGTTAGTTCCTGCTTTTTTTAGGGAACAGGAGGCCTAGAAAAAGTCATATCAAAAGAGGTTGCATCTGTTCCTAGCTTGCACGATCCATCTTGCTTCTGGTCATTATTTGTCTCTTTAGCGAAGTTAATTTAATCTGTGAGTATCTGGACAGGCTAACATACACACTCAATACGAAAACAGTGCTGACGTTGAAATGCAATATTTGTCCTGCTTGGAAATGAAGAGCAGACAGTATATACAGTTATGTTTCTCTGGTTCCCTTTCAGTTTCAGGGCTCAAGAAGAGACCTAGTGAGAGCTACCTAAGGACGTCTTGTGACAGGAATTCAAAATACGATTGGGACTGGATTAGGTTGTCCCTAAAATCGCTCTGTTATCGGAATGATGGGAACACAGTGAAAGACACATTGATTTTTTTTTTTTTTTTGAGACAGGGTCTCGCTTTGTAGCTCAGGCTGGCCCTGAGCTCACTATGTAGCCCAGGCAAGCCTCGAACTCAGCAATCCTCCTGTCTCTGCCTCCCGAGTACTGGGATGACAGGTGTGAGCCACCACACCCGGCACTGTGGTGTGTGGTATTGATGGCCAGTGGGCGTGAGTCTCCACACCCAGCATTGTATGTGGTTACCAGGATCGAACTCAGGACCTTGCGCTTGCGAGGCAGGCGCCAGAACCACTCCAGCCCAAGACACATTGATTTTTGAAACCGTTTTTGTCACCGTACAGTGCAGCCAAGTCATCATTATCAGGCCAGGGTTAACTGAGGCTTGTGCTATAACAGAAAATGTCCACATTCTGATCAACAAGATAATAAAAAAGTAAGATAATAAAAACCTAAACAGGAGAAGGATGAGGCTTGAAGTCCATACAGAGAAGCTTTTAAAGTGTCCAGGGAAGTGTGGAAAACGTTCCTCAGGAGACTCTAGGACACAGAGCTATGAATTAAGAGTTCCTGGGAAGGAAGATTTCAGAAGCCAGAAAAAGATCAATGTTTAAATATGCTTGCGCTACTTTTTTAAAACCGAAAAAGGAGACACTAGAACTGTTTGTCATATCTGAACTGTTGCTGAGAAACTGAGAAAGGTATTTCCAAAGTAGGGTGCCAGCTAGCGCTCAGAAACCTTGGCGGCTGCTGCCAAGCCTGTAAACTCCATTTGTCACAGGGCCTGCGTAGCACCGAGTGTCTTCTAAATGTATCGTCTCCGTTTGTTTTGCCACGGAATTATAAACAACGTGAGGTTACACACATGCAATTGCTATATGTGTTGTTTCTCTTAGCTTTGTTAGAAGGAGCTGTGTTTAGTATAAGCCTGAGGGTCGGGCCGATGTCTCGTCCCTTCGTGCACGCTCTCAGCGCCCCGCACAGTAGCGCACACGTGTCACAGAGCCCAGCGGGAACCGGGGTACGAGTGGCCGACTCAGAGCGCACTGCTCAAGCGATGTAGAAGAGCTTCTTCAAGTGCTGTGCGAACGGACATTGAGCTGGTACAGTAAATAGAACAAGATGAAACTGTTTTTCTGGCCCCGGGGATCAAATTCAAGGCCTTGTGTTTCAAAGGCGGGAGACGATGCCACTCGGGCTAACTCCCCGGCCCTGAGACTGAGCACTGAGAGCTAATTTTCTCAAAGTAAGCTGAAAAGTTATTAGTGAAAGGTTTGACTCCATGGGTGGTACTTTCCAATGAATCCCACTCTGTAAAGGAAAAGGTTTTTGCAAGAAGCAAGAAATGGAAGACTAAAGCCCTCTCAAGTGATGCATAAATTCTCACTCATGTGAGGGGTTATACAAATGTCACAAGGAAGGACACTTCCTGTGACTTTATCACGCAGATAACGTTAGAGAGCGTTCGATGATACGTTGCCACGCTTCGTGTGCATATCTAGGGCTCAGGAAAGCGGCGGTCAGCGAGCCCGCTGTGCAGTGAGCGCGGACTGTCGCCCGGACTGGCTGTGTGATCTGCCCTTGCAGCTGCTGAAGCATACTTCCGGGTGTGTCTAGGGGGGACACGGACCACGGGATCGGGGTCCACGGCCGCCCACTCCCCTCTCTCCAGCCGTGTCCTCCCCGCTCTGCTTCCTACCCGCTACGAGCTGAGCGGTTTGCATCATCAAGTTCCTGCCTCGGAGCAGCAGCGGCCTGTGGACTGAATTTGCTCAAACACAAGGTGAATTCAACCTCCTTTTCTAAAAGTTATGGGGATTGGGTATTGTGTCTCAGCAAGGGGAATGACGATTTTCACAGATTTAGGGTTAAGACTACCTTTTCTTTTTGTATCCATATCATTTTTATCCATATACTTTTCTTCATTTGAATTATATTGTCAAATTGTTGATATATATTTGTGTCATTATAAACCCTCCATTTTTTATTGTACCTAGAATTTCACTCTTTTATTTTATTTCCTCACTCCTATTCATAATTTGTGTTTTATTCTTTATTTGGGAGCTTTCTTGCTAGAATGTTGTCAAGTTAATTAAATTTTATTTTTCCTTTAAGTTTATTGGTACATTTTAGGAATATATTATGATCACATTTATCTTAGGGGATGTATACCTCAACACAATATATCTTGATTCTTGTTCCCCCCCATTACTTTCTTCCTCCACCCCTTTTTAATTACAAAGCTTTGTTTCCATTTTTCCATCTTTTCTCATATTTCTTCCTTCCCCCAACCCCCCTCTACTTCCCCTAGCCTCTGAATTTTATTTCCTATTTTACATTATTTATACATTTTGATCCTCATTTACTCTCGCAGTTTCCCACACCAGAGAAACTGTTCAGTATTTACATGTGTGTCCTATTTATTTCACTTAAGATTATGACCTCAATGTCCATCCATTTAGGTTTTTTTTTTTGCATTATTCAGTAAACTTTATTGGTACATTATATACACAGCTCACAATCACACAAAACATTGGGGAATTTGTACCAATATGTGACAAAGGTCAATTCTCATTTCTACCCCCATCCCTGCCCACCCACCCCCTCCCCACCCCCTATATACATACTCTTTTATTTTTTTCCAAAT
>PVIC010027839.1:0-23598 GCA_004025085.1 Thryonomys swinderianus
CTTCTGATATGTATTGGCCCTCAAGCCACGATACTCTGAGGGCAAGACTGGATCAACAGCCCCCTCATAGTCTCAGTCACTCTTCTGTAGCCATGAATAATAGTTTCTGGTTTAATACAGAGGACTGATTAGTATCTCCTGTATCCTGATATGGAGTAACAGTCTTCACTTTAGAGGGCTAACTCATACTAATATCCTTATCAAATGGTCACTTGGATACACCCCTGTTATCGAATACGTCTTCACAAAATTGCCAATCTTTACAATCTGCTTCCTTTTTGATTAACAATTTTGTGTTTGTCCTTTCTTTCTAGTCACATTTTATTACAAAAGTTTAAAATAAGACAATCTACACTTTCAATGGCTTATTTAGAAGTTTCCTCAGCTAAATATTTAATTTCATAATTCTCTAGTTCTATTTACCTCAAAACGTGGAGATCCAAACAGTTCAACCACTTGCCACTGTATACTTAAAATGACTTTCTCTGTTGTCCAACATGTTCCTCATTTTCATCTAGGCCCTCAAAAGAATGCCTTTGATCATGCATATTTGTACCAATATTCTGAACACAGTGGCATCTTATTCTCTGACCTTCTAATCCATCAAGAGAATCCCCTGTAACTGTTCATGGAAATATTTTTTCTGACATGCACCTAAAAATCATTCTGATCCTTATGTACTACCCAAGACCACAACTGCTTTCTTAAAACTGCTAGGCATTAGTTGTAGCACTATACTCAGTTTCATAACTATGTTTCAATTTTCTTTCTTGCTCTATTCAGGCAGTTACTTAAAAAATACTATCAACTAGACATTTCATAATGAAGACTAGTTTATATCTGGAACTTTGGAGTCTGGGAAGTTGTTTACAGATCTGACCTCTAGCAATGGTCTGTTTCCTGCACTTTGGATATGGTCTCAGTGTATCTTTCAAAAGCTCACATGTGAGAAGTTTCTCCTCGGTACGGCCGTGTTGGGAAGTGGTGGAACTATTAAGAGTTGTGAGTTAGTGAAAATAAATGAGATCTTTAAACACACGCCCTTGGAAGAGAAGAATGTTGATGAATACTGATCTTGCAGAATTAGTGACTTTTACCAGTATGTTACAAAAGTACATGACTGGTCAGCTGGTTCCCTATCTCATTATATAATTTCTTTCTGTAGACAAATCTCACACAGTGCCAGTCTCATTGGTCATTCCATTACTCTTCTAACCTCACAAAATATCCTGCACCTTTAGAATTGCTCAACTCATATTCAGTTGCTCAACTCATATTCTCATTGTTATCATTGTCTAAGGAGCTTCTCCATATTTCCCATATTTATTTCAGAATTTTGAAAGCAGTCAAAATTCTCGGCTCCTAAACATATATATTATTCTACATTTTATCAGCACTCTAATGAGCATTTTACACCCTAATAAAAAATTAAACCTTCCAAATTTCTTATATTATTTTCACCATACTTCAACCATCCATTCTGTGTTTATATTCCATCCTAAGAATAATCCAGTACTTCTCCTATTCTAAAATATGTAGAAGCCTTTCAATCTTGACTGAAATCTTCCTTCTCTGTCATGTACTCCTGGTATATTTGATTACTGATATCAGAACAACCAGTGTTTTTTTTTTTTTTTTTTTTGAGACAGGGTCTTGCTTTGTAGTTCAGGCTGGCCCTGAGCTCACTATGGTGCCCAGGCAAGCTGCAGCGAACTCAGCAATCCTCCTGTCTCTGCCTCCTGAGTGCTGGGATTACAGGCGTGAGCCACCATGCCCAGCATTATATGTGGTAACCGGGGATCGAACTCAGGTCCTTACGCTTGCGAGGCAGGCGCCAGGAACCACTGAGCTAACCCTCCGGCCCAACCAGTGTTTTTTTAATGTATTGTTTTTGTCCTTATCTTCATTCCATCTCATGATCCCTTGATTTATCACTTTATTCTCCAGGTAACATCATTTGTTTAGCTTTTCTGTCACCTGAAATTCCTGTGCTCATCTGCATTTCAACTAGGTTCATGACTGATCATTATATCGCCCACTTCTTACCACATCAAATACATAGTGTGTGAACTGCGCAAAGGCAGTGAAAATTTTGTAATTCCCCATGTTGTCATCTTGAATAAAATACATGCAAATGAGTCACAGTCATAGCAGTAAGGCCAGTGCTCTGGCACAAAAGATGGCGTGACAATGAGTATACACTTCTGGCTTCTTGTTAGTTTTATGTGAATCTCCTTCATAGTAGGCTGGAACTGAGCACTTTACTCAACCGCAGGGGTTCTTTAACAGATCTGATGTATCTTAATTTCCACCAATAATAGACTCACATATTTAAGGCACACAGATGAGCTGTGGATGTCTCCCTAGATTCCATTGATAGCTTTGTCTGAGGAATGTGTTTTGGAATAGAAGGAACACTGGAATTTCTTATCAAACTCAGAACTTTTGCTCAGTGTTCATCATAATGAGACAAATCATCAACAGGACATTAATCACATGGTCGAATCTCTTCTGCAGCGGAGCATATGGGTAAAATAGAGGAATTACAACTCCTCCTCCTGAACATGCCTAGAATGGAAATAGTGTACATAAATATTTGTTTTAGTCAAACATTCACAGGTGGATTGTGAAATGGCTAACATATCTACAGGAAAAATTTATTGTTATACTCTGCTGCTTGGAAATATTTTATTATTCAAAATTACTAAAAAGTAATTCACAGAATAAATTATGTGGAAGAAGTGCAGTGGCTGACAGTTAAAGGACCCTAACAAAGTCTGGAGTCAACACACTGGATGGGGCCAAACTGCTGGAAGGACTTGTTTAATGTTAATCCAGGTAACACTGACAATTGTTTCTGGAAACAATTACTGAACTCTCTGTCAGACATTGTGCTAAGTGATGTGATTGGCTGAGACACACAAACTAGGACTCACTTAGAAATACCACACACTTTTTTAAAAAACCCATAAAAGTGTGTTCTGAAAGGTGCTGCAATAAAAATATGAGTAAAGCTGTAATATCTCAGAGAAGGAAGTGTCTAAATATGCCAAAAAGAACAAAACAAGATTTCCCATAGGGGATTATTATTTAATTAATTCATCTGACACATAGTTAACTTATGTTCATGAAGGCCCAAGAAGAAGTACTAAGCAATAGCCTTGCTTATTTGGCCCAGGGCGCCCTAACTTTCGTCAAGGCCCTCTACTCTGCAAGTAACATGGTGTAAGAAAAAAGAAAGAAAGAAAGAAAGAAAGAAAGAAAGAAAGAAAGAAAGAAAGAAAGAAAGAAAGAAAGAAAGAAAGAAAGAAAGAAAGAAAGAAAGAAAGAAAGAAAGAAAGAAAGAAAGAAAGAAAGAAAGAAAGAAAGAAAGAAAGAAAAAAGAAGGAAAGTTCTGTGAAATAATCTGTTCTCACTGGGCTGCCTTTGTGATTTTTTTAAAATTAGATTAAGCAAAAGTGACAGCAAATTAAGCACCAGGGGCATACAGTGCTTCATATACAATGCATAATTTAACTTTCAAGGAATAATTCAGTGTTAGAAACTCTGGCTTCTGCATCAACTCCCCTTGGACCAAGCACTGCAGCAAATGCCAGGCTACCCACAATATCTCATGGACTCCTTGGTCCAGGGAGAGACAGATACTTCCAGTCACAAAGGCATCATTCGGACAGGCTACATGAGCTGCCAAGCTAAGAATATGGCTTCTGGTGCTGAGCGAGGAGAAGCAGCACATAGATCCTGGGACGTCTTCTTGAGCGGGACTGGTGTGACGAGTCAGGAAGGAGAGGTGAGTAGACGTTAGTGAAGTATAGATACACGGCGAGGGGGTCCCAGGAGGAGAATTCAAACAAACACAAGCCAAGAGGGACGGTGATGAGAGCTAAGACAGAGGCGTTGGCTGTGAGACAAAGATAAAGACGCGAGGCTCGGTGAGTTTAGAGAATATAGCCTAACGGCCCTGCCCGGACCGTAGCACTGTGGAGATTTACATCCAGGAAACAAACCCCACTGCTACGTCCACGAAGTCCAAATTTCTATCACGTCAAGGTGCTTTTTTTTTTATTATTATCAGAATGCAATCCTTTATGGTAGGAAAACCAAGAGTTTAACCACTGGGGGTAGGAATTAAAGTGACCATAAATGTCAAGAATAGAAATATCAGGGCCAGAGATTTAGCTCAGTGGTTCTGGCGCCTGCCTCGCAAGCTCAAGGTCTGGAATTCAATCCCCGGGAACCACATACAATGCTGGGCGTGGAGATTCACGCCCACCAGCAACCAATACCACATACCACAGTACCGGGCGTGGTGGCTCACACTTGTAATCCCAGCACTCAGGAGGCAGAGGCAGGAGGATTGCTGAGTCCCAGGCTTGCCTGGGCTCCATAGTGAGCGCAGGGCCAGCCTGAACTACAAAGCGAGACCCTGTCTCAAAAAAAAAAAAAAAAAAAAAACAACCAAACAAACAAAAAGAATAGAAATATCAGACAGTTAAGAAGGAAACTTCACAAAGAAAACCCCAGATGTCAAAGGGTGGGGAACAGAAAATATAGAAAGAAAAACAATGAGAATCCAAATTATAGCATGCATAGCTCTTATTAAAACCTTCTCAATGATGCCTTTGAGGAACCTTCCGTATTTCCAAACGCAGCCTTCGGTACCTCACACTGTCTCTTATTTATTTCACAGCATGTGTTTATTCAAATCGTAGCAAGGTTTCTGTTCTTATAATGTGACATCAGGTGGAGGCCCTGAGCACTCAGGTCTGACTGTGTTTGTGCACACCGGTGTCCATCACACACGCACATGACTCTCCTGCAACTTGCTGAGGACGTGTTCACTGTGTGACAGATCACGCATGGAAGAATTACTGTCTGACTGGTCTAGAGAGGCACAAGGGGCTACTTCTATGCACTCCTGCAGCCAATCTTTATCAGTATCCTGTTTTTCCTTCTCTTCCTTTGTGGCTTTTTGTCACTGTCAAAGGGCAGGGCAGACAGAACAGAAGCTAATACGCCAACCAGCACCTGTCCAGCAGCGAGAGCGGAGCCACCTGGAGGCCTGGCATTTGGAAGAGACTTCATTTTGCAGTGGTGGCCAGAAGCTCTTGGAAACGCCCACACGTTCCAGGAACCAGGAACGGACCAGTGCGAAGTACCTCTCTAGCCCATTGCTACTCATGCTGACAGTTGTTTGTTGTTTGTTTGTTTGTTTTGACAGTTGGTTTTTAAGCTACATCGCCATTTTGCTGCACACTTTTATAGGAATATGACACAAGGTTGAAGTAAAAGAGGAATAAAAGTTAATGAACTGTTTAGTTCTGTATTTGAGAGGTTCTTTTGTAAATGGATTTGCTGAGTGTGTTGCATCCACAATGAGAACAGTCTGGCATCAGCTAAATATAACACGGGAAGAACACGCCTCAACCATTTCCACTTCCCAACTTTCTGTTCGTCATGAAAATGTGTTAATTTCTCTTAATCACCTGGCTTCATTGCTGTTGTAATTTAACTTTTCTCTGCTTCAATTCCTGAGGCAACGTTTTTGTCTCTTTATTTTCTTTCTTAATGAAAGCTGATCATGTACATTCTGCATTAAAAGTCTGACAAGAAGAATGCAATTCAGCTGTTTCAGTTACAGCGAGCAAAAGCAAATAAGAAAACAGGAGATGCACTGACAATTTGTACATTAACAAAAATTACCATCTACTGCTTTCACCTGCTCTCCCACACCCAGCTCCCTTCCATGCCTCCTGTTTGATAAAAGCCAACATCACTATTCGCATGCCATCCACAAGGAGGCTGTGTTCAATTATTGTTTGCCTTGAAATCAGTTTTAGAGACAGGGTTCTGGTATCATGTAGTTCTGTCAGTTATTATGGTACATTATTATGGTCTGTCCTTCCGTAACCCCCCCCCCCACTTTTCAAAAACAGCCTAAACTCTGCATCCAAAATAGCAGAAAGACTTCTTAGAGGAAAGCCCAATTAGCCAATTTGAGGGGGAAAAACAAACAAACAAACAAACAAACAAACAACCAAAAAAACCCACATTTCCTTGACCAAATTATAAAAGGATGATCTGCTGGCAGCTAGTGATAGCTGTAGCAGAGATCTGTGTGTAAAATTAAGACAATTCCAATAGAAGTGTAGCAGAGACATCTTGGGTTTTCTTCAAACTCTTGACTACTTCGCCAAGCAGTGATTCTTTAATAAAAGTATCTTGACATATTACAGGGATTTGGTACATATTGCAAGTTTGAACACAATACATTTTATGACTATATAATCCAATTTCCTTATGTGTGATTGTGAGATGTATATAAATTGTACCAATAAAGAATTTTAAAAATATAAAAAAACATAATTCAATTTCCTCTCCATAAACTATTATTTCACCAAATTCCAAGTGAGAAAAAATCAAGCCGGATGATAGAGCAATCTAACTTCATAGAAGCATCATTCATAGGACCATCCTTGAATATATACAGCATTAAAATGAGTTGTAAGTGCAAATGACCAATATTTCCATTCCTGCTCACTGAGCAAGCACCTATTTTCTTTTGGATACTTCCTAGGGGTTACTTGACTGTGCCACAAATACTCGGGACCGTTATAGAAGGAGCCAAGCTATACACTGAAGGCAACATTAAGCAGACTATGGCACTACAGTCCCACGAAGAGGTGGCCCTAAATGACACAGGTGCATTCAATCCTCTCAGTAGGCATAGACACAAATGCTACATCTGATGTCCAATTTCTCTAAAAGGTGAGAAAACTGAAATGTAAATCTGTGGGTGTCATGAACTGGTTAGGAATTTGAAGGGAACAGGAAGGAAGATTGTTGATATATTCCACTGAAGACTTACTGAAGAGAACCCCTCAAAATGGACATGAGATATTTTCTCTGGGGAAAGAATCACCAAAGCTTATCTAGTGAAGATGGTCCTCAATGATAGAATGGAAGAAAGGACACCTTTTGTGATACTCAGGTAGACCCTGGTGGTCCTTTGCTTTTTCAGGTGGGTTGTGATCAAATGGAACACAGAGCTTAAGATGAGTAGACTTCATGGGCTGAGCTATGTGCATTTCTTCTCTACATGGTCATGTGCTTATGGGGTGTGACCGTGCACACCTAGACCCAGCCCTGGGTACATATTGAGGTCTTGCCTCCCACCAAAACATTAAAAAAAATGAAATGGGCCAGAGGAAATCCTAAGTGATCAAACTTCCAAAAACAGACCCCAACTTGTGTATTTTTTGGTACTGAAAAGTACATGCTACCCGGAGCAAAGTTAGATTTTCTAAGTTTCTTCTATCACTGAAGGATGATGGATGACACACACCTCACAATGAAGCTGGTTCCTGATATTCGCATCTTCACTCCGGCTGCCTGTGAACTCACACGCCACTCTTCAAGACAGAGGCCAGGTTTTCTCCTGCAAATCGGTGAAACATCGCTGGTTGCTAATGACGTTTACTGACCTGTGGTACAGAAGTGGCCTCCTTTGTAAAAGAGTAAACTGCCAAATTGACAACCCTTTGAGGAAGTGGCAAGATGATGGCATTTGGCATCTGCAGCGTGGTGCCATAGAGCATGGCATAAGCTATGAGCTGGAAATGAATAGGTTGTGTTTTTCTCCCACCACAGAATATACAGGTCCTATAAAAAGGGGGAAGAAAGTGAGAAAGAAAGGAACCATAGTTCTCTGCATGAAATTATGCCAATTTTCAGACTAAAGCAACTGTCACTTCTGACCAAATCATCAGGGATTTGGAAAGCACAAGATTTGAGGGCATGAGATAAGGCTATTTTGAGAACAACGTGTGTGTAAGATCATTTAAGAACTCTTCAAGGATGTAAGAATAATTCTAGCCCATATGAATCTTGTAAAATGCAGTGATGTCCTATTTTTATTAGCTATTTTAAGTATGTCAAAAAGTACTCATGAAATGCCATAAAAATCCATCCACTCACTCTCCAGATTAAGAATTAAAAGAATGCCTCCTATTAATTGAAGGTTCTTTGTTATCTTTCCATGATCTCATAACCCTCACTCTCTAATTCTCCTCCCCAAATAACCATTGTGTTTGTTTATACTATTTTTAATGCTTTCATATATTTATTACTTTTGTACATATCATCAAGTGATGTATTAACATAAATGTTTTTATTTTTACCTTTTTATTTCAATTAGCATGTAGTATCTGGACCTTCTGAAACTCAACTGGCTTTTGTTTTATAGTTTTGTTTTTGATTAGGAAAACCATTCTTGTTTAGTTTTCATGTTCGTATTTTATTCTAAAGAATGAATTATGTTAATTGTAGTTATTACAATTTGAAATATGATATAGATTGTTTCTACCTATCTTTAGTATCATAAATATTTCTGAAAAAATTTTTAGCTTTCTGTCTTGGTTACCTTCCCATTGTTGGGACAAAATAGCCCCTACCCACGAGGAGGAAAGGCCTATTTTAGCCCACGGTTAATAGAGGTTTCTGGCCACTCTTGGCAGCCTCCAAGGCAAGGTGTCAAGGCAGAGAGGTAGTGCAGAAATGATTCATGGCAAGGTAGGCAAGAGGCAGGAGCCAGCAGGCAGTGAACCTCTGCTTCCCTTTCTATCCCATCTAAGCTAAAAAGCCTATTTGTTGGTTCTAGCCACACCTTAGGGGGCTTCCATCTTCAGAAAGTCCATCCGCACACCCACCAAACAGAGCTAAACTGATCAGTGGACTAACCCCATATTGACACATATGGCCCAGGGGCCTCTCAAAACCCGCAGCTGTGAGTTCATGAGGGGTCTGGAGGAACATCTAGCTACGAGCCCTAACTCTGTTTCCTTGTGGATTTAGTTTACCAAAGATTTTTCTACCTAATCATATTATCATAAGAACCTTCATTTCTGTATATGAATTTTTACATCATACAATGCTTTCCAAATACTGATATTAAAATACATGTATGCATATGTATAGTGTGTGTATGTGTAATACAAAATTTAGTTAAAAAATCTATGAGTCAATGCAATGCCGGGTGTGGTGGCTCATGCCTGTAATCCCAACACTTGGGAGGCAGAGACGGGAGGGTTGCTGAGTTCGTGGTGGCTTGCCTGGGCACCATAGTGAGTGCAGGGCCAGCCTGAACTACAAAAAGCGAGACCCTGTCTCAAAAAAAAAAAAATCTATGAGTGTTGGACTGGGGATTTAGCTCAAGTGATATTGCACCAATATTGAACACATTAGGGCTGGAGTTTGAACCCCGGTACCACAAAAAATAGATAGATAGATAGATAGATAGATAGATAGATAGATAGATAGATAGATAGATAGATAGATAGATACATACATACATACATACATACATACATACATACATACATACATACATGCATAGCATCTATGAGTGTTTATTTCTTTAGAAAATTTTCAGGAATTTGAAGTCAACAGGCTGCAAAGTAGTTATTCCAGAAGTACACAACAGGTGCAAAGCAGAGAAGAGCAAGGGGAAACTGGAGCCTTTAAAGATGAGCTAAAACTCATAAGGATAGTTCATGACTCTCCTCTGTCACTTCCGGCCTCCTCCTCCTTTGACAAGGACATCTTGTGGGGGAAAGTGGTGGTGTGAATCACGGGGAAGGAAGCAACAACCAGAGAAGCTCAAGAGCGGGCTCAGCCCCAGCGCTCGCACAGGCCTCGCTGCTACTGAACATATAAACAAGGCACAAGGAACGCCACAGGAAAAGCTCCTGCCTGCCTTGCAGCGGTGCCTAGGGCTAAGCTTTGACCTTTGCAGCAGAAAATCAAAGCAGTTTATTTTGCATTTATGCATCACAAGTCACACGCAGTACATCCTTACAGCTTATGAAAAGTGGGATTTGTGGAGGGAGGGGGAATCTTGGGCATATTATTCCATTTTTTAAATTTTTGAAATGGGATATATTTTTACTAAATTAACTGTGCTTTGTGATTTGGGCTCCACTTCTCCTACTCTTGAGATGAATGTGCAGGTGGTAATTGTCTTTCCAAACCAATGCATGAGTAGAGCCTAGTGAAGTGCTTATAAAAGTATGAGATGTATAAGAGAAAGGATTCAGAGATTCTGACTTAAAAATGGAAGAAATAATTCAGAGAATTGGAGTCTTCTCCTTGGATTGCATGATACAGAGTTTCAACAGGTGAAAGATGAATTATTTGGAGGAGATTGAAGAAAGGAGTAGTGAAATGGTTCCAGGGTGGACTGTACTTGGTATAATTACTTCTTGATTATAAAATGAAGAAGAGAACCTTCTTCTTTGGGAAAATGTTCTCGTAAATTGATTTAGGGTTAAGAAATTTTCTCATGCCTGATCTTTGCTCTGTGAAACAAAAATAAAGCACCTTAGAGTCACTTTACAATCATTCCTAGGACCCTGAAAGTTCCATGAATATTACAATCTCATGAATAGTATAATCTCATACAAATTTGAATGTCAGACTCATCAAATTTGTGTGTATATGCACTAATAACACAAACACACAAATTTATACACACTAAATTTATTTGCAATAACTACAGGGTAGCAAGCATTCTGCTATATTGAAGAGTTG
Source organism: Thryonomys swinderianus (assembly GCA_004025085.1). Lineage (NCBI taxonomy): Eukaryota > Metazoa > Chordata > Mammalia > Rodentia > Thryonomyidae > Thryonomys > Thryonomys swinderianus. The sequence continues at coordinate 10,588 of PVIC010027839.1, forward strand.
AAGTTATTTTAGAAGAATGCCTTTATTCATTATTTTATAATCCATTAGATGGCCAGTGTTCCAGGGAAAGTAGTCCTCTATTCAGCTAATTTTATATCACACAAACACTGATATATCCACATGCATATATATCTGTCATCTGAAATTAGGGAGGAGAGAGCAGCTATATGGCGATATTTATTGGATGATCTAACCTCTGACAGTTTCAGTTGTTCGAGTCAGTACCATAATTTCCTTCTCGGCAGACTGATTGTCAACACTAAAAGTGTCGGGGCTAATTAAGGAGTCACAGGGCACTGATAACCATTCTAATGTGGTACAATCAGATTTGAAGCTGAAATGGGAGAACATGTACCCTGTACAGACACGACTGTCCCGGAAACATCAGAGGCAACATGCATTTCTAGATGTTTGTAGATGTTTCTATAGACAAAATTAAATTAATTTCAGGTGGAAACATCTTGCTTCATTCAAGCCTTTAAAATAAAATGAAACAGAAAAATGCATGATAATGAATTTAAAGTATCAGGCAGGTCGACTCTACATTGTTTTCTGAATACTGATTTCTATTTATAACAGTGTTTTGTAATGAAGAGGTCTAAATTTCCTCTTTTTGCCTCTGAAAGGTAATTACAGACAATAAATAACCTGTAGAATAACACTGGGCTGATATTGCCAGAATATATTACATTAAGTGCCATCAACAACAGCAGGCTAATAAAAGGCATATTATGTGTAGAAAAAAAATAATTTTCCTCCTTAGAAATGGCAGTCAATTTATCGTTGTCAATATATAAATAAATATATTGTTGGCATGAAATCTGTCACATTAACAATAATAGCGGCTACATATCAAGCACCTACTTAGTGTTAGTCAGTGTGTCAGGTCCTTTATATATATTATTACCAAGCCTTACAGCCTCTGTGAGGAAGATAATTATTTTCCCATGTCTGAATCAATATGTTCAAGCTCATGGAGGTCAATTTTCTTGCTTAACACCACAAAAATAATGACTGGGAGTACTCAGATTTCAACAGGCTCAACCTGAATCCAGAAGCTTGCTCTTCCCATCACACACTATGGTTTTGCTCCTTTTCAAAGGATTCTGTCCTGTTACAGTCATACTGCACAGAACACCATGGATGGTGTTTCCAGAGTGGCACTGAGATGTGTATAAGGAACTGAATAAGGACATCTAACAGCTGATGCTGTCTTCTAAACCTTCACCCCCTAAATACTTTGGTCAGCACACTACGTAATTGGCAGAGCACACTGGGTCATCCCAAAATGATATCTGTCTCAGCAAAAATAATGCAGACAAGGGAAATATTATAACTCCCCAAACTGCTAAATATCTGAAACATGACTTAGTGCTCCTCAGAATCAAAGAACGAATGCTAGGAACAATGGAGACTAGAAGTAAGAAAAAGTTATTGAGAAAAAGGTAGCTTCTGTCTAAGAAAGACAGAAGGGAGACTAGAAGGCGGGCTGCCCACCGACCCCAACTTTCAAAGGCACTTTATTGAGCAAAGCCATGAGGTGGGCCAGGTACAGAGTCAGACAAGCTTGTAAGACGCACTAGAAAATTACCAGGTGGGCATCACGTGCAATCAATCCATGATCAGCCAATAAGCTCACAAGTAAAGTCACCCAAATAATATTGATTAAATGGGCATCAAATGGAAAAACAAATCAGATACAAGGAATTTCTGGAAAGGAAATGAGTGGCCTAGGGAGGTTGCTGTCTAATTAGAATAACCATCACTGCTATTCCTCTCTAGGGGCAGTCGTTCTTTTCTTTTTATAATGCTAACCAGTGAGTGTGCCTCAACATTTGTGTGTGTGCTGAGAGCCCAGCTTTCTCTAATTACTTTATAATAATTTCTACCTAACTCAGCTATCTGCAATTTTTTTAACTGTGGCATAAACTGAAGCCTAGGGTGTACTACCAGAATCGGACAGACCCCCGCCTGGTTGATCAGCTGCTTTCATCACTGAGACAAGGCCTCTCATGTACTGTGCCTGTCAGGCTGTAGGCTGAGTAGGGACTCTGTGCTTCCATAACCCAAGTAAGAGGAAAACACACCATCCTATCCAATGTGCACCAGCACTGTGAGAGTTAGGATTAGCTGCGCTGTTTTGTTTCTACACTTTCACACTGAATTGCAGCTCTGTTGCTAGCACAGCTCTCTCTCCTTCTCCAGGCCTCTGAATTGCATTCATTTTCTCCAGATTAAAGCAGTTTAAATTTAGGACAAAGGCAGATTTTGGAAACTGATATGATTTAAGGACAGAATCCACTTAAGAGACAACAGGTTTAATAAACACATCCAAATGTTTCCCCTTTCTCTTCAATTGGAGCCTCTATTTGCCTAATGTGGAAATATTAAACTAAATTCTCCCTTTGTAAATGTCTCTCCGAGCCCAGACTTTGTAATTTCATTATCTTGAAGAAATGCAAAAATTTCAGCAAGAATTCTTGAAGAGTGCAAAGTAAAAAAGAAATACTTGTCTTCCCTGTTTCTCAAATACAATGTAGAATTGTATGATGTTTGTACTGGGTATGTAAATGCTCTGTAATTAAAGCAGCTTCATTGGCAATACAGTGCTAATGAAGAAATGAATGAATGAATCTTGTAAAACTGATAATTTCCTGTTACCAGGAATTATATCTGTGTTTCAACCTGCTCATTTCCAGATAAGTTGTGCACAAGATGCTTTGTTTTCTGATTTTTGAATAGCTAGGAACATTCACATGTGAAAATGTCTCATCAAAATAATTAACGTGACCAAATATATTAGAGTATATTCAGTGTTAGTAGGAAATTCAATTTCAAAGTAAACTAAATCAAATTCTATGGCATCTCTAAACAATACACTTGCAGTTCTAGAAAGTACACCCAGAATGAATGTATTCTTCGCTATAACATCAGTGTTATAAAAGCTCCGTGAAGTCTAAGTCATTTCAGGAGTGTTAGATAGAAAATGAGTTTTACTAAAAAAGCATGCTACCATTTTACTTTATTTACCATTTTACCTTTTTTCCCATGATGTTGGTCACTATATTTGCACATTCAGTGAACTCAGTGAGTTCTTTACGGTTTGTAATTTTCCAGGCTGAAACAAATCTATCAGGTGCCAAATTTTAGTAAGAAGTCACTAAATGACCATAGAATGACCCTTATTTCTTTCCTACCTACCAAGAACTCTGACCCAGTATTGGCAGACTGATTAATGTACAGTGAAAATCGGTGCCATGTCATTCTTGCAGTTAAAATTTTTAACGTGTTTATTAAATACAAATTTGTTATGCTGCTGCTGCAGATTGTACTAGACGATGTGAGGTAGCAGGAAAAACAAGTGTTCAGAGTCCAACCAGCAACGAGTGTACAATGTGTCACAGTAAATGTGATTTAGAAAGAGAACCCTAAAAGACGTGCTTTAACAAAATTTATATCAAAATGTCAAATACAAATGTTCTACCATAGGATGAAAAAATACTGTGATGAGACCATTGGACGGATGTGTATGTTTTGGCAGAAAAAAAGTACAGTTTCCTTTCTGTGGCTTGAGAAGCTTCTGTGACCTGGTCCCCATGTAGTTCCAGAGCCTTATTAAGTGACATTTTGTGTTTCCGCGATGCCAGGTTGCTTTTATCTTCTCCATAGTATGTTGTCTTCTACATTTTCTCATTTTATCTCTTCTGATTGGAATATTTTCTCCAGTTCCACATGCCTGGTAAATACCTACACTGATTTAAGTGTCACGACTTAGGTTGGTGTCTGCCATGTTCAGAGTCCCTGGCTGAAATTCCCCACCCCAGCTTTCTAGCTGCAGGCGGTGCCTTCTGTGAGAGCAACCGTGGTGGGCAGGGCTCACACTTACAACTGCAGATTGGCTGGGGTGTGTGTGGTAGGTGAGGAGAGTGGACAAAGGGTGGTCACTCTGCGCGTGTGTGGAAATATCATGCTGAATTCCATTATTATGTATAATCACATGTGTTAATCAAAAATAAAGTAATTATAAACATGTACCAGTTTTGAGATGCTCAAGGTTTAATATACCATTTGTTGAATTAATATTAATGAAGAGCATTCCTGTACCAAGAACTGTGGCATCTATTATCTCATTAATAACTCTTTGAACTTGGGAGGCAGAGACAGGAGGATTGCTGAGTTCGCGGCGGCTTGCCTGGGCACCATAGTGAGCTCAGGGCCAGCCTGAACTACAAAGCGAGACCCTGTCTCAAAAGCAAAAAAAAAAAAAAAAAAAAAAAAAAAACCTCTTTGAGGCACACAGAACATGAATTTTCCTCTTTCCATTTTGTGGACAGCAAAATGGTATTCAGTGTAGCGTGGCCAACTTGCTTGTGTTTACAGAATAAGGAAATGGACAAGTCACCTCGGGCCTCTGTTCCTTCCGGTCTGCATTTCAGTGTCCTGGTTACTGTGTCACAGTGATACCCATCACGTACTGAATGCAGTTGCCCCGAACCACTGTGCTTCTTCTCACAACAGATTCTTCAGTCCCATGAAAAAAAAAAATTATAGGGCACATAAGTAAAACAGCTAATCAGTCCAAATTCATTTCTGTTCACCAGAAAACTATTTCCTAGGAAACCAAACTGGGCAATTTTCTTAAAAATCAAAAGGAACAAATAGATGACATATTTAGTTAGCAGAAGCTATTCAGTGAGGAAGCTGAAATTATTCATTAAAGTCTTAAAAGAATCCTCTTTTTAAGCACCACACAAAAAGACTGACTATGACACAATACTCAAACTGGGCTATATTCACTGGTGAAAAGTTCATATCAAAAGAAAATAGATTTAAGTAGAAAAGAATTAAATGCTGAATTTTAGTAATGTTCTAATGTACCTATGTCAAAGATACTGTTTTCTGAGTAAATGAGCAATTTAACCATCAAATAAAAACAAAGTTTGCCTTTTCCATTGTTTTCCTTTATAAAAACACATTGTATAATATTGAACTTGGCCTATATCAGTATAACACTGCATTGCTAGAAGAGAAGAAATACATGGAATTATCCAGGTTTTTTTTTCAAGTATACATAAATAGGTTTTGCCAGCCTGGTGGCTCACACCTGCCATCCCAGCACTCAGGAGGCAGAGACAGAAGGATTGTTGAGTTCAAGGCTTGCCTGAGCTACATAGTGAGCTCAGGGCCAGCCTGAATTACAAAGTGAGACCCTATCTCAAAAAATAAAAAGAAATATGATATGATATGATATAATAAAAATAGGTTCTATTTCTACTAATGACAGCTTTCCTAACACACAAATATACACTAAACACAGAACACATGCCCTCATATACATGAATTTCACATGAAGTGTTCAAGACAATTTGCCCCTGACAGTGTGCTTAAACTACATAGAGTGCCATGCCAGGAACACGTAAAAGCCATGACAGATTTCTGTGATGGGTACAGAGCCATATTCCTTGATAAGCATGAACTTGTGCAAGGGGACTGCCTGCAGAAAGGAGTCTTCAGTGTCTCCACCCAGGTTTTCTGGCATGTAACTAAGTTGCTTCCTGAATTCTTTGGTTCACACTAAACATTTGCAATTTTATAGTTTATTGACGTCTACATGGACAATTTTAATTTCTCAACAGAAAAATAAAAGATGACTGCTGGGCATGGTGGCTCAAGCCTGATCCAACCTAGGACCTTGTGCTTGTGAGTCAGGCACTGGAACCACTGAGCTAAATCTCTGGCCCATGGCTGGATATTTTTTAAATCAAAACTTATTTACCAATACCTATTGAATATTTTTCACATATTTATTTCCCACTTGATCTTGATCTGAGAAGTGTGTATTCCTTTCAGATGTCCACTTTTGGATTGTGTCTTTAAATTTAAGAGATATCTGTGTTTATTTTTTCTTACCTCTTTTTATATTGTAGATGCTAACCTTTTGTCTGAGAAACAGCTGGCACAGAGGTTTCCCACTCTGTGGGTTACCACTTCACTCTGTTGGTTTCTTTTGCTGTGAAAAACTTTTTTAGTAAGATGAGATCTCAGTATTTGATTGTTTGTAATATTTCCTGGGTAACCACAATTTTTTTTCATGAAATCTTTGCCTACATTTATATCTTCAAGAGTTCAACCTATTATATCTCCCAATAAATTTAGATTTTCTGTTTTAATATTTAGTTCTTTGATCCATTTCTTTTTTAATGTAATGGATGATGAGAAATATGGGTTTAGTTTTCGTCTTCAGCAGGTGGAAAGCCAGTTTCGGAGAGGCTATCTTTGTTCTAGTTAACGTGTTTAGCTTCTTTTTCAAAGATAAGGTGGCTGAGTGTATTTGGAACTGTTTCTGCACATTCTAATCTGTTCCATTTATCCTTGGATCTGTTACTTTTTTGCAAATACCATGCTGTCTTTATCACAGTAGCTTTCCAGTATAATTTCAAGTCAGGGATTGTGACACACCCAGCTTTGCCTTTGTTGTTCTGAATAGCTTTTGCTTTTCTAGGTTTCTTCTGATTCCAAATGAATTTTAGGTAGGTTTTCTCTAATTCTTTGAGATCCATTGTTGTGATTTTGACCAGAGCTGCATTAAATCTGTACAACAGTTTTGAAAATATGACCATTTTCACTATATTTGTCCTTCTTATCCAAATGATATTTTTCCACTTTCTGATATCTTTTTGATTTCTGTTGTTTTTTCAGAATACTGTAGTTTTCAATGCAAAGGTCTTTGATTTATTTTATAAAATTGATTGCTACATTTTCTTTGAAATTAAAAAAATTGAAAATTTCGGGAAAAATTTCAGTTTTTTTTTTTTTCCCAGTGCTATTGTGAAGGATATATCTTCCCTAATTTCTGTCTCACTGAGTTCATCACTCGTGTGCAGGGATGCTATGGATTTGACTGTTGAATATATCAAGGTAGGCTGCTGACTTTGGTTATTAAAACCAGGAGTCATTTGAAGGAGTTTTGGGGATCTGCTGTGTAGAGTAGCATGTTATTTGGAAATAATGATTGTTTAATTTATTCTTTTCCAATCTTTATTCCTTTAATTTCTTTCTGTTTTCTAATTGCTACGGCTAATATTTTTAGAACTGTGTTGAACAGAAGAGGTGATAGTCAACATCCTTATCTTGTTCCTGATGTTAGAGTGAAAGTTTTCAGTTTCTGACCATTTAGTAAGATGTTGGCTATGTAAGATGGCTTTTATTAGATTGAGATAAAGACTATTTCAGTTTTCTGTAAGGCTTTTAACACTAATGGCTGTTGAACTTTGTCAATTGCTTTTTCTGCATCTGTTGATGATGACGTGATTTTTGTCCTTTTTTTGTTGGTGTAATGCATCTATTGATTTGCATATTTTGAACTATCCCTCCATCTCTGAGATGAATCCTACGTGGTCATCATGCATTCAAATTAAAACATCACTGAAATTTCATCTTATTCAGGAGAGAATGGCTACTATCAAACATCAGCCAATAACAAATGCTGGATGAGCAGGGGGGAGAAAGGAATTCTTTTCCACTGTTGAAAGTATAGATTAGCACAACCACTATGGAAATCAGTATGAAGATTCCTCAAAATAGTAAAACTAGAAGTGCATATTGACCCAGCTCTTCTCTTTTGTGGTATCGTCCCATAAAAACTAAAAACACCATAAACAACCATATATTCACAACCATGTTGATAGCAGCATAATTTGTAGTAGCTAATTCTTGGAAATAGCCCAAATGCCCATCAACGGATGAATGGATAAAGAGGATGTGGTACATTTATGCAGCAGACTAGCACTCTGCTATAAAGAAGGGTGTCGAGACATTTATAGGTAATTGGATGAGCCATGAGACCATACTCTAGGTTGAAATAAATCAGACACACATGTTTAACATCTCAGAGTTTCTCTGTCGTGAATATCCAAAATTGCAAATAAGGACAAAATGTGCAATTAACACTAGAAAATGCGAATGAGAACTAGGGAGAGAGAAGTGGAAAGGAAGGAAGGGAAAAAGAAAAAGAGAATAGAAAGAAAATATGGAACCAAAGCTTTTATACATAAGTAGGGCAAGAGGGGTTGAAAGAGGGGAGGGGAGTAGGGGAAAATAAGAATCAAGATGTACCATGCACAGGTAGCAATTCGCTATGATGAATGTGATCATTATGTGGATCTGAGGTGCACCAATAAAATGATTCTTTTGTTTGTTTCCTGGGATCAAACTCAGGACGTTGTGCTTATGACACAGGCACCCAGAAACACTGAGCTGGACCCCTGGACCTAAAAATGACCTTTTTAGAAAAGTTAGTACACAAGGATGAGAGATGGCACTGGTATTCCTCTTTAAAAAATTACAACAGCTCCTGAAATGCATCAGTGCCGCCGATGCCTGTGTTATCACACCTTAATTTTCCACCATGTAAAAATATAAGCGACTGGCTGACATTCTTACATTTATGTCTTTCCACTGTCTTCCTTGCGAGTGAATCTGATTTTCCATGTAGCACTTGCCAGCGGGCAGCTGTTTCCCTGGATCTGCTGCCTGAAGAAGTGCATTCCCCTCAGTTGCAGTCCACCCCGAAGAGCCCCTGGTCTTCTCTGATCACGCAGACCAACTTGATGAGTTCTTAGCTGGCGAACTGCATCCAGACTGTCTGCTGGAGCCGCCGGTTCACAGCTCTCTACAGGTCAGCATTTAAAGTGAGTGCACTGGGGTTTCTGGCAGGGAACTCTGGGAGCAGTCTTCGCCAGGTCGATGTTCCCCCACTGACAGCAGAAGGAAGTTTGGACTATCCCACGTGGCATTTAATCTTCTGCTTTATCAAGTACCAGCGATCCTTCGCTATTGATAATCTTCTCATGCCTAGACCACTGTGTAGCCCACGTTCCTTATTGTGACACTGATTTAAAACAAAAACAACAACAACAAAAACCTGACATTAATCCATTGCTTAATATGCTTCAATCGCTTGCCACTGAGCTCAGGACAAACTACCAAATCCAAACTAGGACCGAGGAGGTACATGTGGTCTAAACCCTGCCCACTTCACTATTACCTGCCGTGACAACCTATAGATGTCTTTAACAGGGTGAAGTCTCCCCAGGACATTACCTGGACACAGCCACTGCTGAAGACAGTCCCAAACACATGCTGTATTGCGTTAACTTATTCATTCTTATGATTGCTCATAACCTTCTCTGACAACCCACTTAATTTAAATTCATTCCTTAGCATACTCAGCTCCGAAATTTGAAACTAGAAATGTTGTGTGTTTTCAAAATACAAGGGTAGGGTGGGCACAGGGCAGGCAGCAACATTCAAAAAACAAGAAAGAAGAAACAGGTGATACATTATGATTCTGGAGATTGGAAGTCTAAACTCAGGGTGCCAGCATGGTTGGTTCCAGTAAACATTATTTTATGTTTCAAATAGCTGATGTTTCATTATAACCTCACTTGATTTTCTTCCTCCCTCCCTCCCTTTCTGTCTCTGTCTCTCTCTGTGTCTCCCCCTCTCTCTCTTTCTGTCAGTTATTCTCCTTTTTGCCATTCTTGGGATTGAGCCCAGGACCTCATACATGCTAAGCAAGCACTCAAACACTCCATCAAGGGGTAGTATCTCTAGCCCTGGGGTCACATTATATAAGGACAATGATTTCATTATGAGGGCTCTGTGCCTATAAATCAATTGCACTCCTTGTTTCCTAACACTACCACATTGAAAGTTTGATTATTTGCATAGGATTTCAGGAGAACACAAACACTTCCTTAATAACAACACCCAACATCAGTATAATTTATTGTGTGAACACCTATTGACTTTTTTTCTGTACCATATCTTACTTCCCCTGAATAAGATTATATTCATATTGCTAGGGCTAATGAACACATCTAATGCATAGTAGGTTATAAACATTGCTAGATTCATGAATGAATCAATAAATCATGATATACAAAATAAGAATTCTTTGCAAATACAAATACAGATATGCTGTGCTGAAAGGATAAATGGAAGCCAGATGCTTGCCAAATTCAGTTCTCCATATTTTTTTCTACAATGACAGTATCTCTATGGCTACATTTTGTGTTCACAGGTCTCTATTGCCAATATTCTTGGGTTGGTAATTAGTAGATTTTCTTTTCTCAGCTCCTCTTTGAAGTGCTTGCAATTTTACAATATCTACCTAATTCCTCAATTACCAGTGATTTCTTCCTCTTCCTCATATTCTTCACATGCTACTACTATGCATACTCTTCCTTAGGGAATTTATTTTTCAAATTCTCCTGCAAACTATGCTCAAAATTTGGGACACTTTTCTGCCTTCTAGTTTTTGTGATCCAGAGGGAGATGAGTCAGCATGATTAATGCTTATTTCATATATTCCAAAAAATGTACAGGACACTATAGGTTAGGAGGAAAGCTGTCACCTTCATAGCTATTTAACGGTTCTCCTGGTATAATGAAAATTTACTCAGATCCATGCCCCATTAAAAAAATACTACATTTCCCAGGCTCCTTTGTAGCAAAGTGCAGACAAATGGTCATTTTTCTGACTAATGGGACCTAACTTGAAGTTCCACGATCTGGCCTGTGTCTTTAGTGAGAAGGTGAACTTTTCCTTCCCTGTGTCTGACTGCAATGCAGATGAAGAATCATTTTCAATTCACCTAAACCAAGCACAAAGGTATAATAGCTCATGTAGAGAAAAGGAGGTGAAGCCATAGCAGGATATGGGATTGACTAAAAGACAACAACTCTGAGTTCTATGGAGAAGATCCACCCTGTCACCACTGTCACACCAGAGAGAAACATTTTGATCATTTCATCATTACTAGATTTCAGTCTCTGTTCTGTACAACTGACTGTATATAACTTCACTAAGGGAGATCTTATTAGTTACTTTATAGTTGACATGTTTTTGAAGGTATAAGAAACTTATCATGCAAAAACTTCTACATAGGAAGGAGTGACATGATTTCAAGTGCTTTTAATTACTATACCTTGGTTTTCCTCTAGACATTTGAGTTTTATGTTGTGATGTCCTCAAAAGTACGCATGATTTTACAAGTCAGGCTCGTGCTACTTTTTTGAATACTTGGATCACTCAGCATTCACTTCCCTCTGCAGCGAGACCTTATTTTACTTTTCAGTTTTGTGTGTGAAGTAGATTAATGTGGTATAGGTGTGTTCACATAGAGTGCAACACTGTCCACAAATGCAGAAGGCGAGTGTGTTTTAATCAAATATAAGGGTCCACGGTGAACTGGAAATACCAATACATTGCCACAGGTGATCAAAGACTTAGGCAAGCTGAGGGTAAAGGGCCCTGTTGTACCTGTGCAATGCAGTTATCAATAGTAACCTTTCTTCCCCTCAAACATGATTCCATCTAGGTACTAAATAACATGCTCAGCTTTGCAACTCCCAGGTGTGGCAGATCGTACAAAGGCTCTCACGTCGTGATTAAACGAGGGTCGCTCAGTAGTGGAGTCGAAACGGTCTGCAGATAGAACTAGAAGCCAGTGATGCAGGCTGGAAGGAATGGTGCCAATGAGGAGGAAAAAAATGTGAGGATGGGCATGAGAGGGAAGTACTCATCACTCAGCAAAGCATGGCTGTGCAGGCCAAGTGCAAGGACTAACCGCCCAATCCTTGTTCCTGGAACTGAGAAAGATTTACAAAGAGAAGGTAACATGGAGCTTCCTCAGCATTCCAAGTCATTTCGCAAGTTTGGGGACGGAAAGGGGAACTTGATTCTTCCTGCCCAACTTAAGACAATTTTTAAAGGGTTATATCAATCTATCATCAAACATTGCTTACTGGTATAAATCGCATTCCGTGTGTCTGGTGCAATTAAACTGATTCTACGTTGTAATTTACTAAAGATACAAATAGCATGTATCAGCCTTAAGAGAGAAGTAAAGCGACAGGCGCTCCCATTAAACAATTTATGTGTATGAGGACGCACACACACGTGCGAGCGCGCAAACCCACTTGTTGGTTACAACTAACACAAATTATAGAAATCCGTTGTTCAAGATGCACATTTTATCTGTATTTATTTACTTTTGCAGTACCAGGGAATCAAACTCAGGGCCTTGTGCGTTCAAGGTTGGCGCGGTACCTCTTGAGCTAAATCCCTAGCCCCGCGTTTTAATCTGCATTTAACTAGCTTGAGACCCTTATCCTTCTTGCCTGAGAACATCACATATTCTGTTAATATATCTAATTCGTTTGTCAACTTCATAAACTCAAGTAGCGTGCTGGAATATCTGTGACTCATTCTGTAGGTTCGTTTTAAAGGTTTTTTATTACTAAAAGCAGACACCAATTGCAATGTGCATGGAAACAAGAGCAGTGCTGCTCCGTGACAGTGAGTAACCCTCTTCCCACACGGAAAAGCTGAAGAGAGCCACAGGAAAGCCCCTTTGTGCCACGCCTTCCCACCCCTTGGGGCAGGCCGATTTGCTCAGATTTTTATGTTAATAATTGAAGTAGCTCTCTTTATATTTCTAACCTGTAGAGCCGCAAAGCCTATACTTTGGCCTACCCAACTTCGCCTCCAGCCAAGTGGAGTAAACACGTCTGTCTCTTATTGGCTTCTTCAATCTGAAGCTATGTTGACATCACTGCTCTCATTTTTTCCCATCACTGTTTATTACTGTTCTTTGCAACTTATGGAATTTCCTATTTCACTATTTCATTTGGCACCTTTCATATTTTTTTTAATTGAATTCTTTATTGGTACAATTTATATACATCTCAAAATCACATATAACATTGGGAAATTTGTACCAGTATATGCCTCAAGTTAATTCTCCTTTTTACCCATATCCCTACCCACTCCCCCCTCCTCCCCCCTTATGCATGCTCTTTTATTTTCTTTCTGTATCATATTTATTCCTTCCCCTCATCACATTCCCACACCAAGTTTCCTATAGAAATATTCCACTCTATAAAAGCTGTCCTACTTTCTAGAACTCATTTGCATCTACAGGTGTTCATGCCAGAGAGAAGATC
>PVIC010027840.1:0-23598 GCA_004025085.1 Thryonomys swinderianus
GTCCAAAGAGCCACTCATGTTTATTAAGTAAATTATTTTTTTAGTAATTTCCTTCCTAGAAATTTAGTATATTTTAAGCCTACACAAGGTACTTTATATTTAAATGTAAAAATGAGGTTCTAGACGAATATAGTAACAACCAAGGTTTTCTTGGGTTTGTTTGTTTGTTTGTCTGTCTGTAGTTCAGGCTGGCCCTAAGCTCACTATGTAGTCCAGGCAAGCCTCAAACTCAGCAATCCTCCTGCCTCTGCCTCCCAAGTGCTTGGATTACAGGCGTGAGCCACCATGTCTGGCACAATCAAGGTTTTTAAAGTCTACACGAATATCAACAGGTACAGGGTAGCTGTTGGGCTTCGCCTTCCGCATTCCCATACGTCCAGCATTCCTGGCTTCTGCCCACTAGATTCTAGCAACACCCCTCAGCCATTGTGACACTGAAGGGGTTCCTTGAGGATCTATAGTTTTTTTTTTTTTTTTGAGACAGGGTCTCACTTTGTAGTTCGGGCTGGCTCTGAGCTCACTATTTAGCCTAGGAAAGCTTCGAACTCAGCAATCCTCCAGTCTCTGCTGCCCGAGTGCTGGGTTTACAGGCATGAGCCACCACGCCCAGCAGAGGATCTATAGTTTTAATATACTCTGTCCCAGGACCACACACACGTTTCGTGACATCATTATAGATTCAACGGGATAAGTTGTCCTTGTCATCTGAATCCCTATGATCAGTGATTTTAGCATCACTATGGTATTTAACCATTTCTGGTTTGTGTCATCACTGGATGTGTGATGTCCCTCCCTCCTTCTTCCTCTGCCTTTGAATATTTCCTATCTCAATTTGGCCTCTGTTAAGCGGGTTTTAGTGTCTTTTAGCCAAGGGCACATATGTGTGACAGTTGCTAGGAGTACTTTGCTCCGGCGCCTGTTCTTATGTCTCTGGATTATTGAGGTTGGGAGCATGGTCTGTGTTTCCCTCTGCGGAGAGAGAGCTATTACTCACTCAGTGTTCTTCCCAGCTGATGAGTGAGAATCTAGTCTCACCGTCCTTGGCCCTTCTAGTTTCATTCCACCTTAGAATTTGCCAAGGAAGCCAAAATTCATTTCTAAAACTACTTTAACACTATTCAATAAAATATTTATATATCAGTTACAAAGGAAAACTGCAATACTAGAATTTTCATGGAAGACTCCTTAGAAATGAGACTCAAAAATGGGTTTAGGAGATTAATAGAATTGGACTGGGTAGAAAATTTGGGAAGAAAGTATTTTTTTCATAATAGTGGAAAAATATTGTACTAACCATGACTGGTGTGTGGAATGATCAACACAGCCTCATGCTAAAAATTAGAGATAAGATCAGCATAGTACAGTTAGCTTATGGAAGTTTCTAGAAGCCACAATAGAAATATGGCGTTTTGCTACCTTCTTGTCCATTGCATTCCCACCTCCCTTTTCTGTTTGCTTTAGCCGAAAACATCTCTCGCAGCCCATGACCTTCAAGCCCCCTCATGGGCCTACTTACATCTGAATCAGACTCAGGTCCAGACCAACAGTTGCGCCAGTCACTAGGCAGGATGGCTCAGAGCAAACTGTATCAGGATGCTGTCTGATTCCACACAGAAATCTGCTCAGTTATGTACGCTTCTTTGCAAAGCACTGGTGAAGTCTCGTCACTTTTTAGAACTAAACTTTATGTAAAATAGTTGGCCATTTCCCTCTGTTTATGGTGGAGGTTCTGGTTTCTGTGTTAGTCATCTCCTAGCCCCTGGGCACCCATGCTTAACTCAGTCATTGTGTGTTTACAGGCACTCAGAATTCCACAGTGCCTAGAGTTTTTCCACCGCCCATGTCCAGACACTTTTTGGCTTTCCAACCCTCCTGAGCTTCCAGAATCATGGTTTAGTGCTCATGTTTGAAGACATTTGTCTCTCTTTCTCTTTCTCTTTCTCTCTCTCCTTCCCTCCCTCCTTCTCCCCTTCTCCCTCCCTCTCTGTCTCTGTCTCTGTTTCTCTCTCTTTTGTGGTACTGTGAACTGAACTCAGGACCTTAACTCTTTCTTTTCTTATTGGCCTGTGTAGTTTTGAACTTAGAATACACTTATTGGACACCTTTCTCCCAACCCAGATGACTACTGTGTCATTCTGTCACCTCAGAAGGCCCAGGGCACAGTCTGTCCTCTACCTGGGCGACACCCACAAGCTGGAAGAAGAGGAAGATGAATCTCTGACTCTCACTCCTTCCATTTGTTTCTATGTTTACTCCACAGTCATTTTTTCAAATTCAGAATATATTTGCAAAAATTGCTTTGGCAGTCTTTTCACATATTTTGGCTCTCAACTCCCTAATCTAATATTTACCATGTTCCTCTTGTCAGGAAAGCCACAACTTTAGTGTTTTCTCTTTCTTTGAGCCCTGGGATTGACAGTGAAGACCAGGTCCTTGAAGTGTGCAGCGATCTGTACCGCTGACTTACCTGTCTGTGTCCCCCTCCAGGGATCCTTTCTCTTCTCCCCATCTCAACCACCAGAGCCTTCAGATTCTTAACCCCTGATTAGAACTCACTGGTATTTTGTATTCGTACTGAAGGGCCAGTTATAGGGAACAATTGAAGATGTCCTTTCCAGAGTGTTCACCTAGTAACAGAACTCAAAGTCTTAAAACATAACAGGGGCCTGTGTGTCACTGCTAAAGAGGAGTTTTGGAGTATCTCTGTGCCCCTGGGTGCATAGTGTGCCCCGCAGCCCAGAGGAGGGCCCTGCAAAGGGCAAGAGTTATCACAAGCTATTTCCCAGTCTGTCCTTTAATAGAACTAACTCAAATCTTGCCTAATTGTCCAAAGTGCTTAGTACAAAACCCTCAAAGAGCTCTTTGAAGTGCAAACAGTGGACCAGACAGTGTTGCTCTAGTCCCTCCACTGTCCTTCACAGGTGATATATATTGGGAAACTGCTAAACATTCATCAATCCAAGCCCTAAAGCACACAGGCGGGGCTTCCTGCGTTCAGCTTCAGAGGTTCACATATTGGCTGGCAGAGTCTTCTTCTTGCAGTACTGATAGCTTCCTTTGCCCAGAACTTGTTACCTACAGAAAAAGGGAGTGAAGAACAGAACCTATTTCAAAGCCACCAAGACCAAACATCTGCTGAGTCTCCTAGTCGGGTTTAAGATGACAGTGTCATTAAGCCATGGCTAGAATTTCTAGATTGCAGAATCACATGGCAGCTTCAGCTGTCCCTCAGCACCTCTGAGCTTATGTTTCCAGGTTTTCTATCTTCTTCATATTTAAGGTACTAAAGAGCTTCACTTATCAGTTTCAACCATTGAGGCACATGGGCTCTGATGACTTCTGCAGATGGTGTAGGCTCTTAGGGAACCTCGTCTGGATCTTCATCCGTCATCTGGATTCTGAGTTAATCCAGGAAAGCAGTAAAAATTAGTAATGTGAATCGTATGTCTCTCATACATGTGTTTTTCATTATTTTTCACAGCAGCATATGCACGCGCACGCACACACACACACACACAGGCGTACCCGGGAGGGACTGTGGTTCCAAAAGGAAATGACTGGTGTGGTGCCTTGAAATCTGAACTTGGTCACATGTCCTGAATGAAATTATTCCAAATGACATTAGCAGAATGTCTTTTCTCCCATCTCCTACATTTTGGAAACTACTTTGATGGGAAACATTGGCTAATTTACAAGGCATACCAATTTAATTTTTGAAAGGTAAGCAAATGATTTGATAGCCATTGCAAGGTGACAGAACTTGTGAAAATGGAGTTAGGCTTCCATAAAATAGCTAGGGCTAGTTAACATGTTGCAGCAGCAACCAGCTGTTCTTTATCTCTGGCCAGGCTGGGAAAGGAATGTTAACTTCTGCTATAATAGAAAGATGTATAAGACTTATAATGGGAAATTTATCATAGATGGAGACTATTTTAAACATTGGAATAGACATCCAACCAATAGAGGTAGAGGAATGATCTTTTTTTTTTTTTTTTTTTTTTTTGTGGTACCAGGGATTGAACTCGGGCCCTTGTGCATCCAAGTTAGGTGCGGTACCACTTGAACTAAATCCCCAGCCCTGGAATGATCTTTTTCATTGAATTTAAAATAGACTATATCATCTATGTGATGTACTTAAAATTGATGGATCCTTAGATATGTCTAGTAATTTTTATCTCTTGGGGCAGGTCACTACATTCCAAATATGATGGACTATCTCTAAAACATGCACACACAAATGAAACTTTTCTATAATTTTAGAGAAACAGGGCTCCATAAAGTCTATAAATTAAGCTCCAATCTAGACCACCCCGGCTAAATGATCTCCCAAAGTCCTTCCTTACTTCCTTAGTGACACACTCTATGACTTCGTTTCTCCAAACATAACAATAGAATTTGAAGACTTTATGTCAAACTTTGTGTTTTCTTCCTGTAGATTTATAATGTTCAAAATGTATTATGCCAAAGTAAAAAGAAAGGATATCAGAATAGGAAGAATTCTACTTTCGAATTCAACTCTTTGTCCCAGAGAAATCACATGTTTATTTTTTAAAAATCACAGGCAGACTTTACATCCTCATCACAGAAAGGGCATACAGGACTGGACCGTCTGCACACCCAGCTCCAAATTCACGGATGGAAATACAAAGTTATATGCCACGTCAACTCTCCGGCATTTTTCCAAGTTCATGGCTTCTAACTGTATTGCTATGATTGTTCAGCTGGGTTGGAAAATATTATCTGTTTACAATTGTCTCGGCAGTTTTAAGCCCTAGTTTCATTGACTGCAAATTGAAAAATGACCACCCAGGTTTCCAAATCAGGGAATGATTTGGCCTTCTCCCTAAAATAAAAAGCTCTCATTCTCTTGGGAATAAGAAAGGAGTAGAGTTTGCTTCTGGGCCTTTTTTTTTTTTTTTTTTTTGACACAGGGTCTCGCTTTGTAGTTCAGGCTGGCCCTGAGCTCACTATGTAGCCCCGGCAAGCCTTGAACTCAGCAATCCTCCTGCCTCTGCCTCCTGAGTGCTGGGATTACAGGCGTGAGCCACCACGCCCGGCACTGTGGTATGCGGTATTGATTGCTGGTGGGCGTGAGTCTCCACACCCAGCATTGTTTGTGGTTACCGGATCAACTCAGGACCTGGCGCTTGTGAGGCAGGTGCCAGAACCACTGAGCTAAATCTCCAGCCTGCTTCTGGGCCTTTTAAACTCTTGACAGTGAGCTAGCTCCATTTACGTTAAGGTTTCCCTGTTTCCTCCTGCAGATACCAGTCCTGTAGTGCTCCCTTTAACCCCATATTTGAAATCTACCAGTACTTAGTACTTCATACAAGGTATAATGATGACCTCTAGGAAAGAACATAATTATCAAATGTCTGTGACTTCTTGTCACATCACTGTATCTGACGCTCCTAAGGCAAATGCTGAATTTACAGTTGAGAGTATCCTACAGAAAGTAGAAATTTCACTGATGAATAGGAGCGAGGGTCTCCTCGATATACACAGGGCTGGTCCTTTGGACATTGTTCCTTCCCGTGTTGAAGGGAAGGAAGGGTCTTATGTATTCTTTCCTCTAAAATCCCCTTCTATTCAGTTGCTCCTACTATGACCACTCCATGGAAAACACACAAGAAATACAAACCTGTGGACAGATGTTCTATGGCATGAACCATGGCCGTGGCTCTATCCCTTCTGAGCCAACAGAGGTTGTCTGAGAACTAGAACTAAGGCCCAGTCCTGCTACAGCTCTGCCTGCTGATTGATAAAGTTCCTCCTCACCTTTGAAAGTCCCAACGGCTCACACCCCTCGGGGACGCTTACGACCCTCTGGGATTGGAACTGATGGCAGACATGTCCATGCTGGTGAGCGTTTACTCCATGTGTTTTCCTCTCTGCAGAAAATGTGATCAATGGTCAGGATTACGAAGTGATGATGCAGATTGACTGCCAGGTGATGGACACCCGGATCCTCCACATCAAAAGCTCCTCGGTACCTCCTTACCTCCGAGACCAGCAGAGGAATCAAACCAACACGTTCTTTGGTTCCCCTCCAGCAGCCGCAGAGGCAACCCACGTCGTCAGCACCATCCCCGAGTCGCTACAGTGATGCTGGACGGCAGGGTGGGAAGAGAGATGGGGCCTTCCATGTCCCGGCACAGGCAGAGAGCTGCTTCCACTCTGGGAAGCAGAGGAGGAAAAAGCTGCTGCTCTTGCAAACTGCCAGGATTTAGATGAGAGAGAACATTTCTCCAGGGACAAGCATGGCCTGCGTCCTCCAGTGTGACCTGGTACAGATTGCCCCCATGTCCTTCTGAACTGTTTTTCGTTCTGTATTTGTGTTTATTCTTGCTTTCAAATAAGACCCACTTCCCCATTCATAAAGTGGTTTTCATTTAGAGTTATAACCTTCAGAAATGCAATGGTTTCCACTGATTGGATCTCTCCTTCCTTTACTGCAAACCCATTCTGGATATTGTGCTTGAGAAAGCAAATTTGAAAACCAAAACAGCCAGAACATACCACAAAGAGTCAAAACTATGGAGCCATAGGTCAAAAGGAATATCCTTGGGTAGTAAAGTTTAGTTTTACTTGGGATCTGTAGTTCATAGCTAAATGAAGAACCGTGATGGGGATCGGAGTTTTAGGCCACAAATTTGAGAGAATGGAAGGGAGAGGAAGCTCAGTGGGGGCCTTGGAAGGGAAGATGGCTCCAATAATACATGTGTGTAAAATGCTGACGGTTTGACACTGTTGTAGTTCAAGATTAAAGCCATCGCTGCCGTTCGTTGTCCGTTGTCCGGATTCCAGGCTGCTGAGGGCCAATTGACATCTCTTGACTGACTGGTGCGGATCCTTCAGGGCCACAGGGCAATTCCTCATTTTCATTAGGAAGCCTCCTGGTACTGACTTCAGCTAGACTTAGGCACAGCAAAACTTTTTCTCTTGAGAATTGACGGTTATTATTTCTAAAGATGATGCAGACAGGCAAGCTTAGGTTCCTGCCAGGGGAGTGTGTCCTGTAATATGGCAGTAATTTCCAGTTTGTCCTGTGCAAAGACGATAAAAGAATGAACTCTTTTGTTGTTCAAGGAAGAGCTGGGTTTACTTACATTTTAATGAGCTTTGCCTACTTTCTCTGCCATGGTAGTGTTAAATTATGCTTTACTCAGTGAATTCACAAACATGGAGGCAACGGTATCCTCTCAGATGGTCAGCCTTGAATTTCTAAAGGGAGCCCTTCTCCCTCTCCATCTGAAAGTTCAGCCTCTTGAGAGAACTCATTCTGCAGTCGCTTCTCTTCACCCCAGTTAACTTGCCCCTGTCAGATTTCTTCCCTCTCCATTCCATACTGTATCAATTAATTCTTCTTCCCCTTTGCAAGAAAAGGAAAGAAAAATTATATCAGCCCCTAAAGCGCTACATGTCAGTTAATTTTCTGCCTGTGAAACAATCGAGCTTAGCTTCTAAATAGTCGTACACAACTACCATTTCTAACTCTCAAGCCAGTCAGGTGCCACCAAAGGAAATCAGTTTAACTTGGTGGCAGAAGCCTGTGGCTTTGTCACCTGCCTGCCTGGAGCTTGAGTTAGCCTTCCTCTTTTCCACATCACAGACTCTTTTTAGGTCAGTGCACCGTCCCCCTCTCTTCTGGCTCTGAATGATTTTCCCTGGTGACTGTTCTTTTAAAGGGTGCCAAAGAATAGATAGCAAATCCTAAGAGACTGTTAGATTGCCAGGAAGTTTCTAGTGCAGTGTCCTGTGGCCCTGTTCCTTCCTGTCCTGTAATGTGAATTAGCCCAACAAGAGGCTGTGGTAGCTTATAGGCCATGGTGACATGGTCATTCCCAAGCTGCTGACCTGCTGGAGCTGCTGTGCGTGTGTAGATGCAAACACAGGATGCTGGAGTGGCCGTAGATGGAGCCTCTCTCCTCTCCTCCTCACTGAATCACACAAGAAGAAAGCACCCCATGGTCCTCTTGCCTTGGCACTTTGCTTTTCCTCCATCCCTCTGCTTTCAGCATTTCCTGTGCTCATTCTAACTCCTCAAACACAAGACTTCAGGTATATCACATTCACCAACATCACTGCCTCTGTGCTAGGTGAAGCACAGACACATGTCCCAACAGTTGGCACCATGTCACAGAGCCCAGTGCCTGACGTTTGAGAGCAGCAGGGACCTTTGCCTCCTTTCATTTATTGACTCCACAGTTCCTTTTCATTGTTCTTGATCTTTTTGGGGAATGAGGGAACAGAAGCCTTTTCAGGATAGAATTTCACAAAACAAATGGCAACTGAGAAGTTGCAAAGAGGAATTCTGCTTTCTAAACTGTTGGCACAGTTAGCATTAATTCCTAGGCACAAGAATAGCTATTATTTTACTGTTTGTTTGCCAGCTCAAGGCCCTTAGGAAATGGAGAGTTGCTTGCTATGAGAGTTTAACAAGAAAGTGTTTGAGCCGGGTGTGGTGGCTCACGCCTGTAATCCCAGCACTCAGGAGGCAGAGGCAGGAGGATTGCTGAGTTGGAGGCTCGCCTGGGCTACATAGTGAGCTGAGGGCCAGCCTGAACTACAAAGTGAGACCTGTCTCCAAATTAAGAAAGAAAGAAAGAGCGAGAGAAAGAGAGAAAGCATTTGAGCTTCTGTTTTTGGCAGGATTGCAGAGAATTGTGGGAGATATGTGTATACATATATATATATATATATATTAATATATTAAGTTTGCAAGTAGAATTTTGCAAGGCTGTGAGAAAATTAGATAACTCAGGGAGGAAGGAAGTCAGTCCACCTGGTACTAGATAATTTCATGCTCTTGGGCCAACACTATTGCAATAGTGGGAAGAGACAGTGGAGACTTACAGGAGCCTCTTCCATTTTGCAAGTCCCAAATTGTTAGGCCTAATGTAAGTCTGTGGGATGAACTCATGCCAGTAGCCCGGGACACAGCTTTGTCAGGATGCTGGTCCTCTCAAGGGAAAGGCTCACTCTTGAGGTAAATATATTTGCAGCACTTGTAGCACAGCAACTTGGGTGGGGTTTACTTTTTCAGAAATAAAATGTCTTCCATGGTTATAAAAGCTCAGAGAAACTTCTCATTTTTTTTACATGACTAAAATTTCCAGGACAAAGCTGGCATCTCTCTGTCTTCTTGTTAGCAGCAAATAGACATGGGGATATTTGAAAGCAGCAACTTTGTGTGAGTCATTCCTCAGTGTTCCCAATAAACATTACTTAGAAACACACAAGGAAGTTGTGGCTCTAGCTGATTTTTCTAACACATTTAAAGAAACACTACCCTGATTAAATCTTGTTGGGCTGACTACCCTCCGGGATATATTCCCCAACAGTCACCACACCAAGGAAGCCCAGCAAGACACCACCAGACACTGCCACTATGGCATTTAGAGTGTTTCAAAGTAAAGAACTCACAAGCTCTTTATGACTGTCAGGCCACTTTTTGATTCTTGCCATTTCACTAAGCTCAGGTTGTGAAAAGGGACAGAAATGTAGCACAGGAAAAGACTTGTAATTGTTTGGTCTCTCTAACACCTCGGAAAGTTTCAAAGTAACTTTCAATGACATATTAAAAGGAACCACTTTTACTTTCATAACCCGAAGTGCCAGAGACTGATCCAGTGCTCCCTCTCGGTCTGACTTCATGGAAAGTTTCCATCTCTGAAGCCTTCTTTCCACTGCATACTGATGGGCTGACTCACCGCCTTCAGAAGACCCAGATTAACTGCGTACTGCTGCTGGCTGTGTCCAATAAGATCACTCACTGGCAGACTTGATAGAGCTCATTATAATCTCTGGGCCCCATTTTCCTTCCCAAACCTTGTTTTCATCTGACCTAGTTCATTTTAATTTACATATATCGGGATCCTTGCTGCTAATAAGATTCCAGTTATAACTTCTACCATAAAATAAGAGAGCTTCAGAGAAAGAGAATAAAATACGAGAATTTTTCATTCCAACCTTCACAATATTTGGAAGGGGAAATTCATGTTTTCCTCTTACCTGCAGGGATTGTGGCCCATATTTAAGGAAACAGAAACTGGACTATCTGAAAAGACATTACCAGAGTCCAGAGAAACTATGCACAAAAAAAAAATTCAGAGCCGGATATGGTCGCTCACGCCTGTAATCCCAGCACTCGGGAGGCAGAGACAGGAGGACTGCTGAGTTCCAGGCTTGCCTGGGCTACATGGTGAGCTCAGAGCCAGCCTGAACTACAAAGCGAGACCCTGTCTCAAGAGAAAAAAAAAAAAAGAAAGAAAGAAATTCAACTTCTTCCTTCCTGAAAAATCAATAAAATTTTCTTCTCACTTATATTTTTAATGACTAATCTTAAAGTTTATTTTGGATAGAACTAGAACTTTCCAGTTTATTTTCTGTGTTATCTGTCACGTGCAATAGACTTTATGGGAAAAATGACAAAAGTGTAAGGTTAGAAAATTTGATTTTATGTATGAATAATGTCATGGCAAGCCATTGTCACGTGGTGGACATAATTCTCAGGTGACTTTAAGCATTGGGGATTTAGCATATTTAAAGAATTATATCAGGCTTGAGAATGAAGAATAAATACAGTGTATCATTTGTTGAGGCTAATAAACACCACACTGTTATGCTGTTCATCTCCAAAGAAGTTGGTGAGCATTAGTTAAATAAATTGGGAGACAGTTGTGTTCCCTGGTGTGCTAACCCCAGAAAGAATTTGGCAGGTTGACTTTAATGGCAAATGTTTACTAGCTAAAATATTTTCATTCTTATCGAGCCCTAATTTCTGGGTCAGTTACTAGGATAGAGGAAATGATGGGGAAGAAGTGCTTCTGATGAAGACTACAGAGTGAAACTGCCCTTAGAGATACCAGTTTCCTCTTCCCCTCACGTGGGCAAGTGTGGTTGGACAAAGACTGGTGACGCTGCACACATGCAGCCTCTGGAGCCTGAGGCGGGTGTCAGAGGTGCCCTTCCCCCAGGCTTTCCTCCCTAGGCTTTAGCCCTGCTGATTTAATGTGCTGAGGATGAAGAGGAAAGAGGTATCATTCTCTTCTTTAGTAATTGTCAGTTTATAATACAAAAAGAAATAATGACAATAAACTTTCATATTTTCAAGCAACTCTTTATAATGCAATACTTGTTCTTTCTCTAATATTCAAATAAAGAATTTTTCTACTTGCTTTGTTTCATTCTGTATGCAGAGAGAAAAATAACCAAAAGTGTTTAGTGTTAAGTGGCTAGTAATGGGAAAGGAAGCCTCAGAAAGTTTCGTATCTTGTGTTATTCCTTAGATGAAACTGAACTATTTCTGCTCTTCTTCCAAACCTGGTTAAGTAAAAATTTCCTTTATTGTGTCCAGATACTTGAACTATTATCTACAACCCATACTTTGTCCGTCTTTGTCATCGGGAAACTGGGTTACTCAGTTTCACAGCCAGTCCTCACCAAAGGCCTCTCTCCAGCTTGGAATGGCAGATGCCACCATGTGTGAAGCTCAGCACTGGGAGCTGACACACCAGAGCCATCCTGAAGTAATTAATGCAGCCAGTGAGTGCTTCAGATGCAGTTTAAGATCATTAAATGTTATTTTAATCTTCCTTAAAAACTATTTCCTAAGAGAGTAGTTAAGCCAATAGTTAGGTCTAGGCAATTCCACGCCAGCACACATAGATTATTAAATACTGTAATGTTCCACTTTCTGAGGTTATAGACCTGCCATAGGTTCCTCCCCTAAGCCAGCTCACAGTTTATGTAATCGACATAGCAATAATCAAAACCATAATTTCAGCAAGGGAATAGAAAATAGGGGCAGATTTCAGTATAGTATCACGAGTAAAGTAAAAAGCATGCCATTCACTGAAGAGTTGATAGAAGGAACAAAAGTGATTAAGGGAAATAGAATTCCTTCCACTCACCCCTCTACCACCACCAAGTTCTTATGGGATTGTCCCCAGCGACTTCTCACTGTAGATCAAGCCAATTTTTCAATCTCAAAGAATAACCACAAATGCCATTTGGTTACACAGTACACGGTGTCATAAACAGAGGGCTCTTCTAGTACTTACCCTACTATTTATCTAACTGTTCCCTCTGGGTACAAAGTGAGATCCTTTCCAGCGTTTTGCTTACCACAGGAAATCTATGTATTTCATTCCATTGTTTTCATTTGCTGTGAGAGGTATAAATGTCTAAAGAGAGTCCTTCCCTTCATTCAGTTGATGGTAGTGATTGATGCTTATTGAAGATCTCACCTGCCAGACAACGTGTTAATGCTTGGAAAGCATTAACTTACACTTCACACCACACTTTCTAGATAGAAATATCATTATTTACATGTTACAGATAAACAGGTACAAGAGATCAAGTAACTTGCCCAAGATCTCATGACTAGCATACAGCAGAGCTAGGATTTGAAATTAAGTCTTCATGATTTTAAAGCCACATGACTCCTATTACACTATATGGTCGTTAATCCTTTGAAGCCATAGGGCAACAATGGGAAAGAATAAGCAATCAAGCTATACAACAAGGGCAGCCACAGTGTCATGGCGTGCTCAAGAAAGAAGATGCAGGCCCGGAGACTTAGCTCAGTGGTTCCAGCACCTGCCTTGTGTTCCAAATTCAATCCTTGGTAACCATATCCAGTGATACCAGATGGTGATTCACGCTCACCAGCAATCAGTACCACACACCACAGTGCCAGGCGTGGTGGCTCACGCCTGCCATCCCAGCACTCGGGAGGCAGAGGCAGGAGGATTGCTGAGTTCAAGGCTTGCCTGGGTTACATAGTGAGCTCAGGGCCAGCCTGAACTACAAAGTGAGACCCTGTCTCAAAAAAGAAGAAGAAGATGCACCTATGAGGTAAGTTCCAGCAGTGCCAGAGAGCTTACTGTGTATGACTCATGCCCCAGAAGTCCAGTGAGCTCTCCAGGCCACCACATGGCTTCCCCTGCACCTCTGGTGATTGAAGCTCCTAGCTCTGCCAACTACTCTGCTCTGCCCGAGGGACCAACCTCAGGATGCAGATGCATGACATCCAACTCCAACTTCAGAATGCGTCTTCTGCCTACTGTTGGGACCCCAAGTTCTGTCTTTAGGGAGTTTTCCCTGCAGAAGTGCAGTGACCCAGTGAGGTCAGTACATTACAAGACGGTGGGACACATGTGAAAGAGGTGGGTAATCTCCACCTCCAATCTTGAAATCCATTGGTCCAAAAGTCAAGGCTCTGTAAACAACACCTACCATAAGAATAAATGGATCATCTTGCAAGATTGGCTATTTGTAGCATTGTCATTCCTAACACCTGCACTCGGCTACATGAAGTGGGGGCTTGTGAGATTAGTGCCAGCAACAAAAATACTTATGGACACAACCCCTATTTCTGTAAACAATCAACAAGATACAAGGGAAGAGCTGAGAGCCTCAATAGCCATCTCTGATTCCCATTTCCTAGATGTCCTGATTGACTTCCCAAGCCTGTGGAGTCATCCTATTGCCTGAGCACCCCGTGAGCCTTGGATTCTTGGGCTTCATTTCTTCACAGACAGTGAGTGAGCTAGAAGCAACAGGCCTATCATTTAAACCTTTACCACAGTTTCTAAGTGCTACGCTGACCTCAGACAGCTACCAAGGAGCTGTGGGAGGGAAGCTACAGATGATCTCTAGACAATGTCCTAGTCCTCAAAGACGTTTCAGTAATGTCTTTTCCCTGGGTCTGTGTGGTCACCCTCTGTTCCACAGAAGAGTGCAGATAACTTCCAGAAGAGGATAACATTTCTGGTCAGCCTGAGAAAATAAAGTTTAGTTAGACACCAGCTGTTCTCAGGGGAGTTTTGGGGTGGGAGGTTCATCATGCAATGTCTTTGTCGCGGCCACAGAGCTCACCCACTCACTTGGCTCCTGAACCCAGCACATAAAATGGTGCATTTCACCACGTTGTTTCTGGTTTCCCAGAGCGGCAGCAATTCTCCAAATGCTAAGTGACTTGTTAACATCAGACCAGCACACCACCCCCTCCAGCCTGGCAGACTCCAGGAGGAGAGAATTACAACAACCAGCTAGGCTGTTTCCATCAACTTGCCAGCTGGAGAGGAGCGGCAAATTCATCTTAACTCAAACAGCCTGGGCAGGAAAGATGCTGAAAGATTTAGCTGCTTGTTGGAAATGGCTGTCTGGGTCATCACCCAGGTGAGCAGGACTAGGAGCACATTGCTGTGGGCAGCCCAGTGGGGCTAGATCAGCTCCCCAAGATTTATATCCAGGGCAGGTCTGTAGGACAGAAACAATACAAGAAAGCAAAAACCTACTCACAAAAAGATTTTTTTTTCTCCCACAGGAGTGTCTTGTGCTTCTCTTCTCCTGAGTCTCACTACCTCTGTAGTTACTTGGTAAATATGTGTCCTAGTAGGGCACGAGTCGGCAGAAGGGCAGGAACCCACCAGTGATACTATCGACAGCATGCCTTGAACATTATGCTTTGGACATGAGGCTACATGAGTATTTTGGCTGAACTGTTCACCCACCACATGCAAATACTGAACACTGGTGATGCAGGTGCACTGCTCCCAAGATTATGCAGAAACAGGAGACCAGCCTGCCTCCTGAACAGATGAGTACTCGCTAGCTCTTCCTCCCCTTTCCCTTCTCCCCGTTGGGAAGCCTCACTCTGTAGCAAGTTAGCTGTGGACCTGGGAAGAGGATGGACACCTGGGAGTCTGCAGACATTGGCCCCAGACTGTGACAGCACCTCAGGTTGTGCTAGAAATGCAATTTCCCTGGACCCAGAACTCCTGAGCCAAACTCTGAGGCTGAGCCCAGTGATTGCGTTCAACAAATTCCCCAGAGGATTCTCACAAGAAGCACCTGGGTAGGCGCCTATCAGAGGCTGGAATTTGGGACTGCCCAGCCTCCTACAAAGGTGAACCTTCCTGCGGCCGCTGGCCCTGGGGGCTTAGAGCAATGCCAAGTGGAAGGCATCAGCCGGCCTGACGGATTAAGGAGGGGTCGGGCCCAAAATAGTATGTGTTGCCAGTCAAGTGAAAAAAACAAAGGCATCAGGCCGGAGGGTTAGCTCAGTGGTTCCGGCGCCTGCCTCGCAAGCGCAAGGACCTGAGTTTGATCCCTGGTAACCACATATAATGCTGGGCGTGGAGACACACCCACCAACAATCAACAGCGCATACCACAATGCCGGACATGGTGGCTCACGCCTGTAATCCCAGCACTTGGGAGGTAGAAACAAGAGGATTGCTGAGTTCGCAGAGGCTTGCCTGGGCACCATAGTGAGCTCAGGGCCAGCCTGAACTACAAAGCGAGACCCTGTCTCCAAAAAGCAAAAAAAAAAAAAAAAAAAAAAACCAAAGGCATCAATATGTAATACATCCATAATTACTTGTTAGGCCTCAGACCTAAAGTGATTCTGCAAAGCACAATGACATTTTAAGGTTACACATTATACACGGTTCTGATATCTGACCACCTAGCTGTCTTCTTCCAAAACAAGGCATACAGCATTCCTGTGTGCCATGGCCTATCGCTCCACGGTAATAGGAACAGAAATGTTCTTTAAAGACCTTCCTGCCTTGGGCTGGGACCTAGTTTAAATGAAAAACTTATCTTTCCTAAAGTTCTTATATAAAAGTCCCTGAAGAAACACTGACTAAAAAAAGGACATAAAGATATTTTTACAATTCTAAAGTAAGTTCTAAGTAGAATGTTGATACGCATCATAATTACCCTAGAACCCTGGAAATCACTTTTGCACACATAAAAAGATATCCAGATTGATACTCAGTGTGGACACCGTCTATCATGCCACTGCCTGCCTTATCATTTGAAGATGTAAGTCTCTATCTACTTTATAAAAAAAAAAACCTATCTATAGTTCTTCATAGCTGCCTGTATGTCTTGACTGAATTTTTCATCAGGAGCCCAAAAACTGAGGACCAAGGACTGGCCAATTCCTAGCTGTATCAGAAGCCAGCTTCCTGTTGACACCAATGACAAATTTTCTTTTTGCGACTTTTTGAAAGCCCACAGAACCAGGCACTGAACGTCCAGGACCCTTTGGCTGCACTCCCACCGGAGGGCAGAAGTCAGGGCTGGGCCCTCAAGGGACAGTGCTGGCTACTACTTGCCCTGGGCTCCTGGGAGGCCCTGCTCTGACCAGTGCCCTGTGCTATGAAGGGGGCTGTCTTCTGGGCCAGCCTCAGAAGACCTCCTGGACCTTGTATGCCATTGCTGCTGCATGGGTGGGAGAGCCTGGGCTCCCCAAGGGCTCCTGGGCCTCCTCTCCCCAGCTCTGAAGACAAGGGCTAGACCCAGGCTCCCTCCACAGTGTCTGTTTGGTTGGCCGCAGGATTTTACTCTCATCAATCCAGCTCTATATTGATGTTCCCTGATCTTTTCTGTGCATTAGACTCACCTCGGGATCTTCAGAAACTATGGGTGCTTGGCCCCACCCCAGACATCTACTTAATTAGCATGGGGTGTGGCCTGAGTCTAAAAAGTGCTAAATCTCCCCAGGTGATTCTAATGTCCAGAAAAGTTTGGGAACCCATGAACTGCCTTTTGAGGCCTACTTCTGATGTTTATGGAGCAATGCAATCCCAGAGGTTGAAGTTGGAGAAGGCTTCCAGGGGCAAGAAAGACTGTGTTGAAATAATCAGGGAGAGCTGAGACTGAGTAAGTAGCTGGTAAAGAAAGGAGAGAGGGAGAGGTGGGGGCTGGCGCCCACTGGACTGCCTTGTGGAGATGATGTCAGGCATTCCTCTGCGATGTTAGAACTGGGGACAGGGGAACACATGAAAATAACCATGGCTGTGAGAATGGAACTTTCTGTGGAATGGCATATTCCTGGAAGAGGGAGCAGAAGGGGGGAAGGGGAAAGAAGAAAAGGCAGAGGAGAGTGGGAAAGAGAATCCTTGAGCTTGGAACACAAAGTAGGGGACGAATTCCCAGGCCTATGGAGAACTGGGGGAAACAGGGCAATGGGAAAAGATGTGCAGAAGAGAGGTTTGGGTTGGCACGAGGAACGGGTGAAAGAGGACAGTTGCTGACCCAAAGAAGCCTAAAAAGATAAGTGGCGGGGGGAGAAAGAAAGGAAAACATACAAGCAAAGTAGGGGCCAAACCCACTCAACCCCAGGCTCTCTGGCCAGCTGGAGGGTTTCCCAGGAGAGGGCTGAGTGCTTCTGGCTCTGTCAGGTCTGACAGCAAAGGAAAGACTGCGCAGCGCCTTCATCCCTTCTCCTTTGATTCCCGAGGAAGCAGCTTGGGCCTGAGGCTGGTAAGGCAAACCCTCCCTCCTAGAGACCGAGAGTGATGACCCTAGGGACGGACAGGTGGGCCACAGATGCAGGCCTCTCGCTCTCCTTTGTGCTTCCTGGGGTGCAGAGAAGCAATTCCCCTCTTCTAAACTGGCCTGGCCCCTGGTTCTTAGATCTTACCCTAATGGTTTTCTTGGGAATAGCCTTCAAATACTGAGTCAGGAGAAAGGAAAATCCTTGAAGACAAACCCAAGAAACATTTCACAGGCTCTTAATTTCCTGGAAGACAGATTTTATATCCTCATGGTACAAAATCAGGAGACTCCTGCAGGTGGGGTATGCTTGTAGCCCATCTGCTATGACAAACCTTTTGCCAAGTAGAAATATCAACCGTGTCACACTCAGAGGGCCCTATGATTCTCAGCACCCCCCTGGCAGGAGTGGGCATGAGACCCCTATTCCCATCTCGCTGTGGGCTTAGTGCTCTCCAGGGTTGGAGCTGCTTTTTACAAGTGTCAAGAGAGATGTGGTCAAGTTCAATGAACCACGGGGTTGTTGGAAACTTAATGTCAAGTGCTTCAAGATGTGGAAAGTATCTACCAGCCAGTGTCACCGCCTGAGTGGCTTTGTTTAGGCTCCACTGGCTGGGTCTGCCAGCTGGGGTTTGGGGCGTCTGTGGATTCACACAGGGCTATGTGCTGATGGCGTCTCAACCTTTCCAGACCAGTTTCCAGTGGGAGAGCATCCCAGCCTTACACTCCACTTCCTGACCATGCACCCTGCTTTTGCTCTGCCTGTCTGCCCTGACCACTGGCCTGGCATCGCAGGAGAACAAAAAGTGGATGGGCTTCCTCAGAGTTACAAAGGCAGCAGAGCTGGGAACCATCACAACCCCTTGCTTTTCAGGAGCGAGGATAGAAGTGAGGGGCTGGGGCGGGGGTACCCTGGCGCGCACAGATCAAGGGCCTGTCTCCTGCAGAGCCTCAGAGAGTAGGACTGTCTGTCTTGTAGGAATGCTGTAAATACCAGGGTCCCCCTGTGAAGGGCTTTTCTGTTCCACAGTGGTCTGTGAGGGAAACAGCGTCTTGTGACAGAAAGGGCCATTGTGGGTTGAGGGAGCAAAAAATATTCCACAGTGAGGGAGAGGCTAGCAGGGCAGGGTGGTCAAGGCCATCTGAGCCTGAGGGGCTCCCAAAGTTGTTGAGAGCCAAACATCCTTCTCTGTGAGTAGAACCAGAGCTCTCTGTTGGCTGCCTACACGTCAGCACACGGGGCAACCTGCGCTCCTGGCTGAGCTCTAACAGGGACACAGATATTCTCCAGGACAAGTTGCTGAGGAAAACACACGAGATGAGATGCTGACATGGCCAAATGTGGTATACGCCAAGACACAGGTGAAGAGGCCTGAGGGGGGAGGGGGCAGGAAATTGGGAGGGGACTGACGGGAGTTCCTTCCTGTGGGAGCTGAGCTGTGGTGAGGCTCTAAGGGATGGAGAGAGTTCAGTCAGGTGGCGACCCAGAGCAACAGCAGAGTAAAGGCCGGGAAGATGCCATATATGGTGAAGGCCTACCGTTTCTAGGGAGGAGTAGAACTGGCTGATAATGTTCTGCATCCCAAAGTGCTATCTCTGTGCTGAAACTGGTCTTGAATGGCTACAGAGTGTTCAGTGGTTCCTCGAACTTGGAAAGCCCCATCTGAAGAGTTGTCCTCTGAGGAGTTAATTTCCATGGTGAAACTATAGAGCTATCACACAGCAAAGGGAATTATTTTCTTTGCCAGTCACAGAGCATGGCTTTTTCCCAATAGCCAAACCCCCTCCTCTCACCAGCTATTGAGCCCAGTGGACCCAGGTGGCCTTGCAGGTCCTCTCAGTGGCCCCTTGACAAAAGGAAAAGCCAGCAGTGACCCAATCCTATCGAGCTGTATTCAGTGAGCCCTTCTAGGGGACGACATCACTGACTGGCGGGAGTGGGGTGAATGTAATCAATCCCTATGCTCAGCAGAGATTTAGACCAGTTGAGGAGCAGCCAACTTGGGGACAGAACCACCGGTCATCAGCTTCTTGAGGGTCCTCGTACTGCCGCCATGTTGGGCTACAGGTGGAAAGACTGAGCAGAGCAGAAGTGGGAGAGTTCTCTAAGGGATACAGAGGATCCACACAGCTCCAGAATTTCCTGTGCCAATCCCTGAAAGGACAGGGATACCTCACAGATCTGTGAGGCTTTCTTTCAGCTATGTCTTCCTGACCTACCTGCCTTCTATTTGAGCCAGGCTGAGTGGGTTTCCAATCTCTAGAACCACAACATCCATAATGAGCACAACCCCTCCAGGTGGGAAATGCCAGCTTCTCACAGAAGTCATGGCCCCACCTGGGTTCATCTGAGGGCAGTTGGCACCACCATCACTCCTGCCCCACCTTGCATACGCTCCGCCTCCAACCTGCCTTCAACAAACCTAAACCGAAGCTGTTATGGGGCTCTGGGAAGTTCACCAGTATTCTCTGGCCCATTTTCTGGCACCTGCTGCTGTTGGCTGCACTTTCACACCTCCTAGGCACTGCCAAATTTTCCTTGGTGCTCCCTGTCCAGGCGAGACAGCTCCCTCCAGGAAGACAGCTCAGCTGAGGCCACTTGGAAAATAGCGCTGGAGGAGGGCCCTGCCCCAAGAGGCTGCAGCCAACTTTGTTTCATTCTTGTGTTCTCTCTTCTCCCTCTCCTCAGGCCCATGTTACCATATGTCAGCGGGCGTACCCCCCATGCAGGAGTACCACACAGGAAAAGTTCAATACCATTTGTTTGCCTCTAATCAGTCCTGGAACCCTTCAAAAGTTGAAAGCCCCAGGGCCATAATGTCTTTGGATCCATTGGCTTCCAGGCTATCAGCACTTTTAATGAGAAACTCACAGTTCAGACAAAGATTGCTTTACACCAAAACATATTCACTGAGGAGTCACAGATATTCTGTCCACTTACAGTCCTTCTTATCCTAGAAAAAAAATCACAGCACACACACCAACATGGAAAACTAGAAAAAAAGAAAAAGGAATGGCAAAAATAAAACAAAACCAGGAAAGAAGTGAAGCTTACTATGGGCCTTAAGCTTTCTAGCAGCTAATAGCAAAAGAGAAATTTAGTTAGAGTTGCATATAAACTGAACTTTGAAAAGTTGACTCATTTGAAATGCATCAGAGGAGATTATCATTAAAGAAAAAGTTTGCAGAGCAGGGTGCAGTGCCGCATACATGAAATCTCAGCATGTAGAAGGCTGAGGCAGGAGGATCACAAGTTCAAGGCCATTGTCAGTTTGAGGCCACCATATATAGCAAGACCCTGTATTAAAAAAAAAAAAGAAAGAAAGAAACATTTGTAGTGGACATCTGGGTTTGCTTTGTTTTGTTGTTTGCTTTTCGTGTATTAGGCAGCCCTTCATAGGGAACTGATCTTTCTGGAATTGGGGTAATGAGAATGGAGCTGTCAATCACCGAGCCCCGCCCTGGATGTGAGGTCAGCCTCCCCACCAGAACTCAGACCCTCTCTTGGTAATTTGCATTTGAATAAAGATACCTGGTCTACCACCCTGAACAGTCCAAATCTGAATAAAGACACCTGCGACCTTATAGGCATTTAAAAGAGAGGCTCCCGGGAGACTATTATGTTCAAAAGATAAGTTGGAGTTCTCTGCTGCCCAGACCTGGCCTGCTTTGTCCTTCCCACAGCCTGATTTCCCAGATTTGCCTTTGTGTCTGCAGACTTCCCAGAATCTTTCCAATAAATTCCTTTTGGCTTAAACTACCAAAGTTCTATTTCTGGGGCTTGCAAGTAGAGATCCCAGGATCTCAGCTTCAGAGACTGAATGTTGGTTGTCTCTGTTCAATGAAACCCCAAGGGGCCTTGTTTCTTGTTAACTCTTCAATGGTTGAACAGCTGGACATATCTCTATGCCACAATCTTTTTTTTTTTTTTTTTTGAGACAGGGTCTCACTTTGTAGTTCAGGCTGGCTCTGAGCTCACTATGTAGCCCAGGCAAGACTCGAACTCAGCAATCCTCCTATCTCTGCCTCCCAAGTGCTGGGATTACAGGCATGAGCCACCATGCCCGGCTCTGTGGTATGTGGTATTGATTGCTGGTGGGCGTGAGTCTCCATGCCCAGCATTGTATGTGGCTTCCGGGGATCAAACTCAGGACCTTGCGCTTGTGAGGCAGGCGCTGGAACCACTGAGCTAACCCTCCGGCCCATGCCACAATCTTAATAGGGGATGCAGCCAGTCATCCTCAGCGAGGCCTTGATAATAGGCATGAACAGCATGACCTGGATTTAGACAGCACCATGATGGTGACACAGTCTTAATATTAGGTAGAAAGTTAGTGATCAGTAGGCTGCAGACAGGCTATTTGAGAAGCAAAGAAGACATGATATTTTTCCTTTTGTTTTCTTAATTGTCAGCTGTAGATATGAGCCACACAAGCTTGTGGTTTCCAACTTTAGCTCAAGGGATATAACATCCTCTAAGTGTGCTCCCCACGTCCTGGGCCATATACAATTCAGGGCATGGGTGAGGGGTTGGAAAGGCCTCAAGGTGTCAAAACAAACTATACGGAGACACCCACCTCAGGCGCAAACCAGGCCCTCTCTCTGAAGTGGGCTGACACAGCCTGCTTTATTTGTACAAAAAACTGTAGCACCGTCAGGGAACATTGTGGGGGTGTAAATCAGGTGGAATCTTGGGACTTACCTGGTGCTTTTTAAAAGCCTGATTTGTGTTTTCTCTTGGGATAGCCAGGGAATTAAAAGCCATTTTTGCTTTGAACCATGACTCTTCACTTGGGCCTACAAATGCTTAATAGGTAACTAAAAGCAGGTCAGTTTGGCTTTTGTTTTGTATCCTTTTGTAGAGATAACTGTCTGTAGACAAGAAAATAAAATAGGGACCTTCTTAGGTCTTCTAGCTAATCCTGACTAGAAGGAGTTAAAAACAAGTTTTACTAGGGCTGGAGATTTAGCTCAGTGGTTCTAGTGCCTGCCTTGAAAGCGCAAGGTCCTGAGTTCGATCTCGGTGACCACATACAATGCTGGGCGTGGAGACTCACGCCCACCAGCAATCAATACCACATACCACAGCACCGGGCGTGGTGGCTCATGCCTGTAATCCCAGCACTCGGGAGGCAGAGACAGGAGGATTGCTGAGTTCGAGTCTTGCCTGGGCTACATAGTGAGCTCAGGGCCAGCCTGAACTACAAAGTGAAGCCCTGTCTCAAAAAAAAAAAAAAAAAAAACACAAAAAAACCAAGTTTTACTAGAGAGATTAACCTGGCAAGCAAGTCAAAGACAGACAGAAAAAGAACAAAAATAACAGATAAAGAAAGGCATTGAATGGCCTGACAAGCAGGACCTAGAGACAAAGCCAGGTGCACAAATGATAAGCTGCTCCTGCCCCCAATAAAATGCAGGAGAAACTAGCCAGGCATGGTGGCTCATGCCTGTAGTCCCAGCACTCAGGAGGCAGAGGCAGGAGGATGGCTGTGAGTTTGTAGCTAACCTGGGCTACATATGAGCTCAGGGCCAGCCTGAACTTCAAAGCAAGACCCTGTCTAAAAAAAAACTAAAAAAAATTTTTTTTAAATGTAGGAGAAACTAAGTCTGGCAGCTGACTTCATGGCAGTGTGTACTCAACATCTGTCCACTAACATATACACATATATATTCTAGAGTCACTATACTATTCTGGGGTCTTTATAGAGGACAATAGACATCCTGCTTTGTAGTTCAGGCTGGCCCTGAGCTCACTATGTAGCCCAGGCAAGCCTTGAACTCAGCAATCCTGTCTCTGCCTCCCGAGTGCTGGGATTATAGGCATGAGCCACCACACCCGGTGCTGTGGTATGTGGTATTGATTGCTGGTGGGTGTGAGTCTCCACGCCCAGTTTTGTATGTGGTTCCTGGGATTGAACTCAGGACCTTGCGCTTGCAAGGCAGGTGCCGGAACTGCTGAGCCAACCCTCCGGCCCTGAAAAAATAATTTTTTTTTTTTTTTGAGACAGGGTCTCGCTTTGTAGTTCGAGCTGGCTCTGAGCTCACTATGTAGCCAGGCAAGCTTTGAACTCAGCAATCCTTCTGTCTTTGCCTCCCGCGTGCTGGGATGACAGGCGTGAGCCACCACGTCCGGCACTGTGGTATGTGGTGTTGATTGCTGGTGAGCGTGAGTCTCCATGCCCAGCATTGTATGTGGTTACTGGAGATCGAACTCAGGACCTTGCACTTGTGAGGCAGGCGCCAGAACCACTGAGCTAATCCTCCAGCCCTGAAAAAATAATTTTTTTTTTTTTTTTTTTG
>PVIC010027841.1:0-23606 GCA_004025085.1 Thryonomys swinderianus
GCCATGTCAACAGATTGTCAGAGCTGCTCTTTGAAATCCTGGCCAAATAAATGTCTTTTTCCAAATACTGCCTAAGCATGGTGAGAACTGGGTCCCTGTTTGGAAAGGTAGAAGCGACTCACAGTTTTCCTTGTATATTTTGACATTTTTGCAGGGTCAACAATGGCGTTGAGAGGTTGGGTTTGTGTTGTCCCTTTGGGAAATGAAGAATGTAAATTATTCCTCTTCGAAAAAATGCCTCTTATATGCCCATGGAGAATCTTAAATCCCCAGAATATTTCACAATGCTTTTGCCCCTGAGAAGCTAGAGTTCAATATTAAATAGTAATGTTTGCTATAACTAAATACCACAGGGCAGTGAACACACACACACACATAGTTTTACCCAAATGTCAGAGGCTGCACATTTTTTTACTGAGTTTCACTGCATCTAAGATACCCTTGACGATAAGACACATCATTAAATATGACATTTTCTCTTAATATACGATACATCATAATTTCCAGGATACTAAATGTCAGTTGATGAAATGTAGTATTCTTCTGTACTGCAGGGCTGGATTACATGTTCCATAAATACTGCTTAGTCATGAGCACTCATGGGAACACGGCCGTTACCACCATGTCCGTGGCCAGGCACAGACCCCTAAGTAATCCAGCAAGAACTCACTGAGCACAGAGCACTGAACTTGTACTCATCTCAAAACAGAAATCACCAAAGTGGAATATGCACGGCCATGTCAACAGATTGTCAGAGCTGGGAGACTTTGGCTCAGAAACCAACCCTGTGGCTTCTTATAGTGCACACAGACCCGGGCTGGTAACTCCTGGGTTTCCCATCTGTTCAGTGGAAGTAAATGACCCCTACATTGCAAGATCGTTGTAAAATGGCATTATAGACCCATATAAATGTCCCCGGCACTGTACCTGGGCATAGACGAAGAAACAGCAAGGTATTAGTGAATCTAGATCCAAGAGTCTATGCCGTGCCAATGTCTGCCACACACCATAGCGGGTGCAAAGGGGAAACAAACTGCACGAAGGTGAGTTCAGGACCGGGATCCTCCCACAGTTTGCAGCTCACTAGATCTCTAAGTCGAGCGTCGCTAGAATCCTGTAGTGTTATTATCACACACATGACCCAGCCCGTCCCCAGAGCTCCTGGTTTATGGGATGGGGACGGTTTGCCTTTCCAAGTTTCCGGCCCATCCTGACCGTGCTGTTCTGAGCACTGCACTGTGGGAACCACTTTTAAGGCAGGGAGCTCTTAGTCTAAAAGAAGAAATAAGGAAAAGATCTTATAAACAGCAGAGTATGCATTTTTGTCACTAAGATGGCAGGATGGGGTCTTGAAGTCCCAGAAAGACACAGGGCATCCAGAGTGGTGACACTCCTTAGGACTGGTGGACAACCGTGCCACAAGTTGCTTGCTGTGCCCCTTGATAGAGAGGTGTGACAAGCCACCCAGGTAACGGGACAGCAGAGAGGAGGGAATGAACACACAGTGGCAGGACAGCCTGTCGGGGGAAGGTGACGCAGGGAGAGATGCTCAGGTGCAGGGGGGATGGGGACGTGACTGGGTGGGTGCCTAAAAGGCCTGGGAATTGGGGCTCGGGGATGGTGTATGTTTCAGGTATGGGGCGAAGACCTGGAACAGGGTCCAGGCAGCAGGACTCAAGAAGTAGAGACGGACAGCAGCCAGGTTCAAAGAGGGGCTTCCCCGGGGCTCTGTGGACAGCACACCGTGGACTCCTTAAGTTCCCAGATGATGAATGACGTCACGCATGCTGGATGCTTTGGGGCCAAACCAGGCAGGAGGAGGAGGAAGAGGCGCACGGGGGCTGGGGAAGCCTGTGTCAGGACGGCACGCACGGCGCTGGGTAGCTCTTCTGAGGTGTGCAACCAAGCTCAGAGAGACGGGAGACTCCAGGTGCGGGTCCAGGACAGCATTCGGTGCGAGGCCAGGGGAAGGAGGGGTCTGAGGGAGACGCGGTCAGGAGAAGACTGGGCTGAGCTTTGACAAGAACCCCAAGCAGCAAAGGGACCCCAGGAGCACCCTGCTTTATTGAGCAAACTGATGGTCCTGAGGCAGGAGGGTCGCCCTCACAGTGAGATGGGGATGTCTGTCACCAGAGCCAGGTGCCATGGAGCCTGGTGCGCACACAGCGCACAGCGCACAGCACACAGCGAGGAGGCTGCGGGGCTGGTCCGGGGAGGCTTCCTGGAGGAGGGGAAGCTTCTCTGAGAGCGGAAGGATGAGCAGGCACAGCACATGGAGACCATGGAGAGGGTGGTATTTGCTCGGGGGAGGGCAGTTTTCAGAGGAAAAGAAACCACTTGGTCTGGTTTTAAATGACAGCCATTTATTATCGCCTCCTGTTTTTTTCTCCCTAAAATAGAAATGCTTAAAAAGAAAACCAGGAAAATTGATGTCGACAGCCAAGGAGGAGTGGAGGTCAGCAGGCCGTGGTACCACCAAGTCCAAATGTCCCCTGGTGCCACTTTGCCAAGCCCCGGAAAGGAAGCCGACTCAGCAATGAGGGAATCAATGGTACCTTCAGGCAGAAGCATCATTAGACATGAATGTCCAGCACTTTGGGAGGCTGAGGCAGCAGGATTGCAAGTTCAAGACCAGCCTAGATGACTTTGCGAAATTTTATCTCAAAAGTTAACCAAAAGAAAATGTTAGAACAGTGCAAAGACCCTGGGTTCAAGCCCCAATACTGACACAAAAAAAAAAAAGAATAAAAGTCAGGAACAAATGAAGGAAGAAAGGAATGAAGGAGTCATGATATCATGACAAAAAGGATGGTTCTGCCAGGAACGTGTGAGACCCTAGCTTCGGGTGACACCCGCACAAAAACAAAGTTACAGAAAGGATATATCACATGTAATATCAGAGAAAGAAATTTTCACACAATTGTTGCAGAAATAAATCGAACCAGCAGACAAAAGTCAGCACATAGATTTAGCATCCTAACAAAAACATAGGATTGCATAAACAGTATTCAACAGTTACTTTCAAGTGCATATAAAACATATGTGCCATGTGTTGTGCAATAAAACATGTGACAAAGACTGCTGCTGAGTGCCATCAAACTGAAAGCCAGCCTGGCAAAAATATGACACGGTATCCTCATCCACCTTATTCACCAAATCTGCCACCGTGCAGCTTCTGGCTCTTCTACAAAGTCAAAATGAACATGAAAAGCAAATGTTTTGAATTGATTTGGGAAATTGAGGCAGACATGACAACACAATGAAAGACACTTATACGGGGACTCCTGAATGGCTTCAGAAGGCAGCAAGGATGATGGGATAGTATTTTCAGAGCAAGGGAGAGTGTGTGTGTGGGGGGGGCGGTACTAGGGATCAAGCATGGGAGAATTTTGATAGGAATTCATAACAATGTGTCTTCTACTGTAATAAAAATTTGTAATTTAAACACTAATCATGTTTTTTTTATCATACCACATCGTCACTGAAGGTTATGCAACTTGATCATCTGTTTGCTGATGAAACTTCAGGAACAATAAACCAGAACAAATGAAATGGACTCAGCTGCTTTCACAGGGTCTCCTGAAGCCCTCCCTGGCCAAGTGCTGGCCTGTCTCCCTCCTCCTCTGTCACCGCCAGCCAAGGCAGCTGTCCCAAGCTCAAGTTCTGAACAGAAGCCACACACAGCTGGGTGAGGCCTGTGGAACTCTGAATGACAGACCTGTGGGATGATAAAAACCTGGAACAGCAAATAAGTCACTATGCTATTGGAAGAAAATGAACTTAAGCACAGTTACAGATTTTGAGCATATTGATGTTCCTTTTTAAAAATGGGCCTGAAATTTTTCTTTTAGGGGTATTCAGGCCATCATCTGCTGGCCCCAAGACAGGAACATCAAGGCACAAGGATAGGATGGGGGGGTGGAGCCACAGATCAATACCTGACAGCCAGGAAGCAGAGAGAGAAGGCAGGAGCTGGACACAAGAACATACCCTGTCAGGTACCAGCCCTCATGTCTCCCTGCAGTCCGGCTCCACCTCCTAATAGCACATTCAGCCATGTGCTCATAAGCAGATGAATCCACTGACAAATAGAGCATGTCTATCACTCATTCACCTCCCCAAATGCCCACATCTGAACACATGAGACTTTGGGGGGATTTCTACATCTAAACGACAGCACCTTGTTTGTAACTTCACCCTGGATTGCCCAGCACAGACACAAAAATCAGGAGATTCCCTCACCAAATCCAGTGTGAGCTTCCTGGGTTGTTTCTGCAGATCCTCTGGTGCAGACAGCTTAGACAGACAGAGGGAGGCACTCAAGATTGGAGCTATTTATTTTTCCTTCCCTGAGTGAACTTGACCACAGCCACATCCCTTGTTTTTATACATCATCAGATATGGTTTGATTATTGCTGTTAGTGGTCACATTCCTCTCCTTGGAGAAAATGCTAAAAATAAATGGATCCTAATATAATGAAGAGTTGGTACAGTACTTCAGAACACCTCTTGTTTTTAAGAACTTGCTGGTGAGGTGTTTATGGCTCTTATGGCTTATGTCTAGATGTCCCCTCACTGCTTCTTATAGTCATAGGTGGGGTTTTTTGGTTGTGACTGGTTCTAGGCTGTATGCTGCTAGAATGGAAGATGCAATGCTGGGATTGATTCATGGTTCAAGGCTAGAATGAGAATAAGATATGATGGACCGGAAAAAGATTTGCTGCTTGTCCCTTGTAGCTTGCTGCCTTGCTGACTTTTTCCTGCCATGAACCGTTTCTCCTCTGTGATGTTTTTCTACCATGCTACTCTGCCTTGGAGCCAGCTACTATAGACTAAAACCTTTACAAATGGAAAGCCACTAAAACTACTACAAACTTTTCTTCCCCTTAACTTTAGGTGTTGGGCACTTTGTCTCAGCAACAAGAAAAATAACTTAGACAATGTCTATGTCACTCACACATTACTATGATCTGTTGAAAGAGTCCTTTGCTGTTATGGCAGGGAAGATAAACCACCATTACCCACATGGCTCCCAAGTTTCATCAGAAGCCTGTTGGGCAGCTCTTGTGAAACACACATCACTACACTTTGGGTTGATGAGGCTTGATGACCTTTGATATTTGGTTTCCTTTGGAAACTATAGCAAAGTAGGAACAAGAGCAGACCCTGGGTGTGTCCATGCCAACCTAGGAGATATGCTGATCTTCCACAGCACTGATCCTGACTGATAGTGATTGAGCAAGTATTGGCCTAATGAATGATAGAGGACCATGAGTGACACACGGCAGCAGGGCCTCCTTGAGCTTAATCAGCATAAAGTGCCTGGAGCCTGCAAGGTTGTGGTTTTGGGATCCAGAGAAGCCTCAGGATTTCAGCACCTTGGTGCATGATGCATGGAGTGTGCTGGCCAGCTGAAGCGCAAACGATGATTTAGAGCAAATGGGATTCATTTGTGGTTAGATGGACCACATTAAGTGTCCAATCACCAGCTCTTCTGGACCTTCAAAAGCTATTGAGACTGGACAAAAGCCAGGTCCTTGCATATAATTTTGCTTCCCACTTCCTGAATCTTCCAGTGTTCACCTCTTTCTTGTTACCCCTACCTTTGGGCCCTGGATATGGTTGAGTTGTCCCCACAGCTCCCCACCTGGGTAAAGAACAAAATGGTAGACACCTTAACTAAGAACCAGTAAGTGAACATAGTTCTGGGATCTCTCTCTGTCTCTTGTCTCTGTCTCTCTCCTCCCTCCCTCCCTCCCTCCCTCCCTCCCTCTCTTTCTCACTCACTCACACACACACACACACACACACACACACAGAGTTTCCTAGCCTCACAAAAATTGTGCTGTGTGCGTGTGTGTGTTGTATGTGCATATAACTGGATAGTGAACTCAGGCCATTCTCACTGAGCTAGATCCCAGCCCTCTGTATATTTTTTATTTTGGGATAGTCTTGCTAAGTTGCCCAGGATGGGCTCAAACTTTTGATTCTCCTACAGAAGTCTACCAGAGTATGGAGTTGCAGGAGTGCCCCACCAACCCCAGCTAAAATTCTGTAGTTTTCTGGAAGAACAAATTAAGTTACATGGATCCAGATCACAGCAGTGGTGAGAAAAAATGATGTTGGCATCCAAGTTAGTATCATTCCTCAGTGGGCACTATGCTACAAGTATCTTTCCTCTTTCCATCATCTTCTTTCCATTATCTTCTTCTATCTTCTTTTCACTATCTTCCACTTTCTTCTTCCAGTATCTTCTTTACAAGTTTCTCTGTCTCCACCTGTGTTTTTTTTAAATTTCTCAGATATAAACTCATCTACAAGATCAGAGATTCTTTTATTGTGGTCCCAGGCCCACCCACATCAACTCACTTGGAAATGCAGTCCTGGGCCCCATTCTGGCTCCATGTGAGTGAGCAGTCTCTCAGGTATAGTCTAGCAATCTGTGCCACAGGAAAGCCTTC
Source organism: Thryonomys swinderianus (assembly GCA_004025085.1). Taxonomy (NCBI): domain Eukaryota; kingdom Metazoa; phylum Chordata; class Mammalia; order Rodentia; family Thryonomyidae; genus Thryonomys; species Thryonomys swinderianus. The sequence goes on from PVIC010027841.1 coordinate 6,462, forward strand.
CAGATGAGCTCAGTACACACCAGTTAGAAAACCATGAGGCTTACACAGTCAAACCATTCTGTGACTGAAATTTCCAAACTCTGAAACCAATCTTTTTACTTTGTGTAAGAAAATATCCAAGGCCCTAAAAGGTTATAATCACCTGGGAATTTCAACCATGCTTATAGTGATTTTCTTCAGTATTTCATCTTCTAGATCTTACCAACCTCTTCCCAAGATCAGAAGCACAAACTTAGGCAGTGACAGTGACCTTTTCAGGTCCATTGCCATGACACAATTCTGTCAGTATCTACAGTTTCTGTCACCTCTCCCAGTCACTTCTAAAGTTACATTGCTGCATTGACTTTCCCAGTGGTAAATTATACAAAAAGAAAAAAAAACCTTCAAGAAGGATCTTAGATGGAGGCATACAAAATAAAATGGGGAAAGAGTGGGAAGGTGGAGGAGAAAGGAGACTGGATTTTACATGAAAGTTATAGAATTATTATGATAAAATAGGCCTAACATAAATTTTACTATTTTACCTATTCTTCAGGGAAGAGTTCAGTGGCATTAAATATATGACGTTGTTATAACTGCACTTCCACCATCCATCTCCAGAAATGTTTCATCTTGGAAAACTGAAGCTCTATTCCCACTAAACTAAAGGAATATGTAAATCAATGAGCTCAAACTTTGCCTACAGTGTGATACCAAAGCTAAAGCAAACCCCTATGTTTGGGGATTCTTATTCAGGAATCTGTTAGAAGCAATTGTCACATTTAAGCATAGAATCACAGAAATGTCTGGTTAAACCACAAATCTCTGGGCCCCACCCCCCAGAGTTTCTTTTTCAAAGCTCTGGGATGGGACAAGAGAACTTCACACAAGTTCCCAGAAGCTAATGCTCCTGGTCCAAGAACCCCCACTTTTTGAGTCAGTCACCTGTGAGAAACTTTTCAGTGGCTAGACCTACAATTAAATCTACAATCCACTTCTATCTCAAAATTGAACATGGCCTGTGCAAACTATAAGTCATCATCTCTGCAGTGAAGTGGGGATGCTTTGAGAAGCCTGTGCTCCTTCGAGTGACCTCAAATTCTGGGTTTTAATCTAACCACATAAATCCTTGTAGAGCTGCTATTGAATTTGAAATCAATCTGTTTCCCTCCCCTGCAATTAGATGTGTTAAAAGCACATTAGTTGAATTCAACCATCTTTCAGTACCAGCCCCCCTGCCAGTGAGAAGATACAAAGACCACAGGAAACACTCTATCCCTCAAGGAGCTCCCGCTGCCTACTTTATCTGGATGGCCCAGGGAATAATGCCCAATCAGAAGAGGAGCAAACTAGAAGAAGGGTTTAATTACTTTTTTACATCTCTTTGGGTAGGATTCTCCTCCCAAGGTGAGTGGCTGTGGAGAGGTGGTTGATACAAATTGGACTCCAAAGGCTAAAATCTCATCAAGAATGTCACTTGAAGACCGTAAATTTAATTCACTGGGGATCTATTGAACATTGACCTGTGGGAATAAATACAAAACTGTGCACAAAGGGATCTTGTCAAACCCTTGGTCCCCAGTCAGTGGTGCCACTGAGAGGTGGTGGAACCTTTAGGAGGTGAGCCCAGTGGAAGGAGGTAGGTTATCCAGGACGTACCCTTACCTTAAAGGGGAAGTAGGGACCACAGCCCCTTCCTGTTGCCCTCTTTGTTTCAGGGCTGCTGTGAGGTGAACAGCATCTTCTTCAGTGTGCTTCTGCCATGATGGACTGTGCCCCCCACACACACACACACTCAAAGCAAGGACCAAGGAACCATAATCTGAAGCCATGAACTCAGATCAACTTTTCTTTTATTAAGCTGATTATTTCAGGCATTTGTTTGTCGCAGTAATGAAAACCTATGTCTGTTTAGGCTTTCACTTCAGGATCATAGAGAAGAACACATTGGCTTCAGCCATGTGGGGGTGGACAGAGAGTGGGAAACTAAACAGCAGAGCACAGGCCAGGGAAGCAGGGACACCACCCCCCAGAGGAAAAGGGAAGGCTGAGGAGAGACAACAGTTCCCGTTGTGTTCTGGGGAAGCAAGGCTCTTTGGAGCACCATCATTCTAATTTTTTTTTTTTTTTTTGGCTTTTTGAGACAGGGTCTCGCTTTGTAGTTCAGGCTGGCCCTGAGCTCACTATGGTGCCCAGGCAAGCCTCGAACTCAGCAGTCCTCCTGTCTCTGCCTCCCGAGTGCTGGGATGACAGGCGTGAGCCACCACGTCCGGCATTGTGGTATGTGGTGTTGACTGTTGGTGGGCGTGTCTCCACGCCCAGCATCATATGTGGTTACCGGGGATCGAACTCAGGACCCTGCACTTGCAAGGCAGGCGCCGGAACCACTGAGCTAACCCTCTGGCCCATCATTCTAATTTTTTTAAGAGGAGACCAAACTTTAAATTTCTGTGTGAAATCTCCACATTTTCCTCTGAAAGTTACATTTTTAAAGAAAATCTGTGGAAGCTAAATGGACACTCAAAGGATGAGCTCGCAACCCAAAGTCACCTGTTTGCAAGCTCCTGTCTAAGGGAAGGGCACTGAATGATTCCTAGGAAGGGACGTCCACACAACGAAACACAAAGCCGTGAGATGGCTCCCGGGAGTGAGGAGCAAGGTGGCCTGGAGAAGAAAAATAGCGGGAAGGAGGAGGGGCTTTTTGGCTGAGAAATGAACCAATTATCGGTGTAGCTTGTCTACATTAATTGAGTTTGCCAGATAATTGTGCAGCCCTACTTCACAGAGCCTGCTGAGTGCTCACGTTCACAGTTACAGCCTAAATATAGCTCTCACTGCTGATAACTGAGGCCTGGCCTCGGATCCGTGCTCTGACCTGGCTCTGGTGAGCATCCAAGGTTCTGACCCATGGGGCGGTGTGGCCCTGGGGCCGGACGTCAGACCCAGAGCTGGAGAGCCCCGTGAGGGATGGAGATGCCACCACCGCTTGGGGGCGCTGCCGGAGACACCACAGACTGGCTCCCCGCACGGGGACATTTTGGAAACATCTATGGTACACTGAGTCACACTTTTAGTTCTGATTTAGTCCCCAGAAGTAATCCCTAGTTTATGAAGAAGATCAAAAAGTTAGGGCCAGGGATTTAGCTCAGGTGGTACCACCCCTACCTTGGAAGCACATCCCTGATACCTCAAAAAAAAAAAAAAAGTTAAAATAACTCACCAAGGCAACACTGGTTCTCCTGAGGCCTTTTGTCTATATCTCAACCAGCCGTTGAAGTTAACCAGTTCAAATTACCTCTTTAAATAATATTCCTTGATATAGTGTTTTCAAAATGAAACACAAAGCAGGAGCAAATCTGATGGGTCAAGTCTGGACTTCCTCACTTGCCTGCAAATTCAAGAAAATCCCCTGCTTCTGTGTACTGATCTTCTCCCCTATGTTGTGGGGATCTATCCACCTAGGAAATCATGAAGCATGTATCCTTAATACACAAAAAAGAACCCAGCCCGGTGCCCAACACAACGAAGGAACTAAAAAGTGGGATGGAAGGGTTGGATGGTTTCTACAAAATGTGGTGCATACTCTGCACAGACGTGGTCTCTCCAGAGATACCCAGCACTTGCCAAGATCGTCAAAGATGAGCAGCCTGTGTGACACCTTCTGCCACCCCAGAAAAGAAACAGGGGCTCACCCACCTCCCAACCTCATGTGAAAGTTCCCTCCAGGTCCTGGGTTAATAAAACTTCGGGTTAAGCAATGGTAACTAGACTATTCTCCTCAGAACCTTTCAGAGCTTTTAAAACACAAGATACTCTGTGACAGTCCCAAACGGACACAGCTTTATCCAAATTTATTTCACCTCTCACTACAGCTCTGCTGAGATGAGGCCAGGGCTCACCAGCCTCCACTCTCCTCCCCTTTCTACTGGTCCCCGTTTAAAAGGCCGGAGACTTACTCTTGTGTAGAAACACCCACAGCTCAGAGGCCTGAGCTCAAACCCAGCAGAACCAGCACTGCAACTTGGAAATTTGTGGCCACTTCCACGCAGGGGAGGTAGAGCCATCTGCAGGATGTCAGGGGTACTGCACACCACGGGAGACTAGAAGACTCTTCTTCACAGCACCCAGTAGAATTTGCTGTACTCTCCCTCTATCTAGATGCACCTTTAACAGTGAGAGCCGAGTTTTCACAGGATGAACGACCTCTTAGTTTTATTTGATGGGGGTGCATAGAGAAACATGATCTTGACAGCAGTTTATATTCCCACAACATGTGTATGTTGGGGAGAGAAAGAGTTCCCTTGTTGACAATAATTCAATGTAACAGGAAGGTCGTTTCTGCTGCAGTGACAAAATGAAGTCTCTGGTCTACAAGAGGTTCTGCACGAAAAGCTTAAGGACGCTTCCTTACAGCAAATAAAACCTTGCCACTGTTTCCTCAGGCAACATTGCTCTTACACTTTAAGAACTCCATCTTTTGGGCCACACCTTGGGATAAAGCAAAATGGGAAGGAAGTTGAAGAATCCGGTACCGGATGTGTTCGAGGAGGAAGCTCCCACCAGGGCTCGCAGGTCGGCAATGACCTCCCTGACCCCTCACTGTGAGGAATGAGGGTCCCTTCATCTGCCATCCTAGAGTTCGCACTAGAGGTCAGGACCTTCCAGACCCCGCGGTGGGTACGCTGTGAGGACAGCAGAACTGTTCTGTGTCCCCATCGACTGACACGAGAGGGCGCAGCACTTCCACATACAAAACCCCACCGTGCTCACCACTGAGAGATACTGAGTCAGAGGTCTCTGCGGACACCACGCTCTTTCCGAGCTGCTCCTTGGAAGGTGAGTTCCGTGCTTTGTGAACACTTCCTGTCAGAATTTTCACGTGCGAACTTTGGTTTGTAAAAAGATTTCGTCTCAGCAGTTTAAGACGTCTCATTGTTCATTTAAGGCAATCTTCAATTATCTTGCTCACGGACAGTTTTTTAATAATTTTTTATAATTTATAATTTATAAGTGAAAGGAAGTGACATTATAATGTAAACATCCAAATACTAATATCCCCAAAATGATGTTTATCATTTGCCATGTTCTTAACCTTCTCTGGGCCTTTTCTTTTGTTCTGGCTTCCATTATCATATATTTTAGTTTTGTTTATAAGTTCTCTTAACTTTGTTATAAAAAAACAAATAAAAACGTGGTTTAATATTAAAGCTTATGTAGAAAAGAAACACTTACTTGTATTACTTTAACTTATATGGCTTTTAGCAAAAAAATAATCCTCAGAGAAACCTGAAATTCCAGCATCCTCAAGGGGCTAGATCAAGAGTAACTCAGAGACAAGTAAAATTGGAAGAAAGCACTGAAATCCCCAAACAGCAAAGTACCACTTAATCCCACAGTTGTGAAAAGGCAGTGTGGTCCTTAAGGCACAAGCCATAAAACTCACAAGAGGAGCTCTAAAACAAGACAGTTGTAAAGGATGTGAGACTCTCTTTGGGAGAAGAAAACATATGCGAATCGAAATATCTCACTCCTTCTATAAATAGACGCCAGAATGATGACCGTCTTGGGCCAAGGTCTGGGAATGTAGATGGCAAGGAGCAAAAGCAGAACTTCTAGTCACTCACTGGACCCTGCCTCGGTGCTGCTAGTGGCCACCCGTATGATTAGCCATTCAAATTTACCAAACTGGGCGTGGTTTCGCATGCCTGTAATCCAGCACCCAGGAGGCAGAGGCAGGAGGATCGCTCCAAATTCTAGGACAGCCTGAGCTATTGCAGCAAGACCCTATTTCAAAAAAAAGAAATCAAAGATTGGTGAAGTTTACCCTATACACCTTAATTAAATAGTTATACCTTAATGGAAATGAAGATTCTATATCATGTTACAACATATATACACAAATTAATATGTATATGTACAGTTTTTATTTCAGAAGTCTCACAAGTCCTGAGAAAAGCCAAAGTGAAATTGCAAAGGTGTTAAATTTCAAACCCTACATTCTAGCAGTCCCTTCTTTGCCACAGCAGGAGGACAGGACCGTCCGCCAGGCTGGACGGTGAGGCCTTGGTGACAGGCAGTGGGGCCTCTCTCAGCAGGAGGACAGCAGGCGACCCAGCAGCCAAAGCCAGAGCTCTGTTTGGGTACCTTGAAAAGTCCTAATCTATGCAGAATCCCCCCAAGGGGCCCAGAGGGCACAGAGCGATGCACATCTAGATGCCCGCAAGGGCTCTTCGGAACCGCCACAGGCTATGGGTCCTTTACTGCTGGCCTGGCCTCCCTGAAATTTTTCAACAACAAACGACTTGATTGTCTATAAACTGAAGGGCAAAATGTATCTTCTCTGGCAAATGTGTACTTTCTAAAGTGCTATCAACTTTATAAGAATACAGCAGTGTTTCCAGGACTCTTGCAGCAAAAGGAACATCAAAAATCAAATTAACAAGCACATACTCCACACCTCATGCTTTGCAAAGTCCTGGGGAAACACAGGATTTCTGGGTACTGTCCAGTGTGGACAGCAGGCAAGGCCAGAGAGCAATCATCCACCTCCCTTCTCAGTGCTAAGAGAGGCGTAAAGTAAGTGAGACCTTGTAAGAGAGCGAGAGGGGCTCCGAAGAAGAAATTATTCCCGACTGTTTCTCGGTAAGACCTCTGTGTCCTAAGAAATCTTAGGCTCTTTATAAACACACCCAAGGAAGTAGAAAACCCCTTGAATTCCCATCACCGGGACAAAATACCCAGTGAGTTCCCTCCATGGTCCCCTGGCTCCAAGGCAAAGCCATCGTGATGGAGGAGCACGGAGGAGAAAAGCTGGTCGCCTCACAGCAGCCAGGAAGCAAGGGAGAGGGAAGAATCAGGGCAAAGGACGCGCCCTCCGGGTCGCACCCCAGGGCCCGCCCTGGCCAGGCCCCACCTCCCAAAAGCTCCTTCAGCTATGAGCTTGCCAGTGGATGAAAGATGCGCCGAGTCACCTTCCAAGCACGAGACTTTTGGGGAACGCTCTAGATTAAAACCATAACATGCCTCAGACGTCTTGCTAGCCAGGACAATCACTGCCGGCCTCTCCCCCTCAACCTTTGAGATCTGCCCAGTCAAGAAGCATTAATTCGTAGATGGAAGTGAGTTCTAGAATGTATGATAGTTTTTGTAGAATAGGCAATTTCCAAAGGGAGTTTGGTGTGGAAAAGTAATGAGGGGAAGGAACAAATATGATTCTGAAAGAAAATAAAAGAGCATGTACATAGGGGGTGGGGGTAGGGGTGGGTAGGGATGTGGGTAAAAATGAGAATTAACTTGTGTCATATATTGGTACAAATTCCCCAGTGTTGTGCGTGATTGTGAGCTGTATATAAAAATGTACCAATAAGGACTTCAATTTAAAAAAAAAATAAAAAGCATTAATTCCATTATTGAGTCTGTGTCTGGCTTTTGCCCAGTTTAGGCTTCAGCCTGAAAGTCCTGAAGGGTCTTCCAGGATCCTTGAGCGTGGAGGTCACATGACCTGTTTTGTGTTCTAGCAGGATCTCCATGGGGTGAAGACCCCCTCCCCCATCGCAGCGAGGTCGGGGGAGGAGACCAAGAAACCTGCCTCAGGTAGCCTCAGAGGACCTGCCCAGTGGCTGAGAAGACGAACGTAGACGAGAAGAAAGAGGACTCCTCTCAGTGAGCACAGGCTTCTGTTAACAGTGACCCTGGCTAAGCTGAGCTCTGCGCTAGGTCCTGGGGGACAAGATGAATTCCGGCTGGGCTCTCATCTAACTGAGGGTGACTTTGGGCCCCCCGATGGGACAACACAGGAAGAGCAGATGGTGGGGTCTCTTGGGGACCTTTACACCTGACCCAAAAGGGCCCATCTCAGGTGAATCTGCTGCAGCCTTTCTAGAGCAGCCTTCCTGGTGGTCTGAAGTCAGAAAGTTGGACTTTGGTTGGTTTTTATTGGTTTAAAATATACAGATGTTGTGATGAATTGTGGGAGAAGAAAAGAGAAACCATTTGTTTTCATTTCTAACATTATCAACATAAACTTTGACTTCTCCTATGCCAGATCTTGGTGCCCTGTGGGGCCACTTTCAATCATGTTCTCTTAAAGGGTTATTATTTTAAACTCAGCTAGACTTGAGCTCTTTCTGTTATTAGAAAAAAATAAAACTTTAGACATATCTTTGGCAGAACTGAACTAAAGTATTAATGTGATTAAATCTAACTGAATAAGATTGAATAGACCCTCATATTTCATACATAGTGACTTAGCCACGTGAGATGGACTCTTCCATAATTGGAGCAGCTTCCGGCTTTCTAATCTCTCGTGCTCTCAGCCGTCTTCACAGTGGAATCTTGAATCACAAACTCAAGAGAACAAGGATGTTTCTTCCTTTATTTCCTCCCAAGTCGCTTGGCCTCTAATGTTCTGTCCTACCTCTGGATTGGCAGACAGTTGTACATCAAGCTTTCTGGGTTCGTCCTGTCTCCCTCACTGTTCCTCAGGAATCTCAAGGGTCAGACACTTGTGTGGCATTGACCATTGTACAGGGACTCACTGCTCCCCTGTGCTCAGCCTGTCCACTAACATCCAGGTGTGGACTGTGCTCTGAGGCCGCCCTTAGCCTGTCTGCCTTCACCTGTCTATGTTCCTTGTCATAGAGCCAGAGTTCCTTATAGGCAGGGAGGGCATCTCTCTCTCTCCCTCAGAGATTAGAAAAGGCCCAACCACTTGTCTGTCTTCCTTAATCATTTTACACTCTCCCTCCTTGTCTACCTGGACTTTGGGCATGTTGGAGCCAATCCTATGCACAGAACTTTCTGGAAGGCTCCCCCAGCAGCCTCTGGAGCTAGTTAATTTTGGGCACATATGCCAACTCTTTTTGCTATTGAAGAGATTTCCAGCTTTTTAAAATCTAAACTTCCAGTGTCTCTGTGTCCCTGTGAGATGGGGCATCCTGGGCCCGTGAGTCCTCCCAGCTCTGCTCTGCTGGGGCTGCGCAGCAGCTGCTCTGTACAGGAAGCTGAGCTGCCTGGCCATCCTGTTTCTATGACACCCCAGATATCAGTTTCCACTGTCACCCTGTATCACTGTCCTGCACTGTAGTTTCTCACATGAGAGAAATGTTGTCCTGAAAGTGTTATCTGTGGGGTCCTCCAGACGCTGCCTGAAGGATGATATTAGGTATGATCCAAACATGGGGAGGGCTTAAGTTCAAAGCTACTACAGTAAAATGCATATTGTTTTTAACTGCCCCTGCAAAATTCAATTCTCTAACTTTCTTGGAACACACTTATCTCATCATTCTGGCCACTTCCAGAAGCAGTTCTGGAGTCCTCTTTAGTGAGTGTCTATTGTGCTGGCTCTGTGTCCTGATTTTATTCAAAACATTGACCTTTCATGGTCAATTTGACTTTGGGCAAGACCCAGAAGTTGCAAGGTGCCAGATCTGGTGAATAATGTGGGTGAGGACATGGCATCATGTTTTATGAGCCTGCCTTTCCATATTTGGTCACACTTCTTAAAGATGGGAAGTTTTTTTGCCTTGAACCTGACTCAAAATCATTTATCAGTCAGCTAGGGTTTTTTTTTTTTTTTTTTTTTGCAATGAAACACCAAGTACAGGTGCTGAGGTTCAGGAAGGGGGAGATGAGCTCCAGAGGCTGCTGCCGAGTCTTCCAGAAAGTTCTGTGCATAGGATTGGTTCCAACATGCCCAAAATCCAGATAGACAAGGAGGGAGGTATAAAATGATTAAGGAAGACAGACAAGTGGTTGGACCTTTTCTAAACTCAGAGAAAAGAGAGGGGGATGCCCTCCCTGCCTTCAAGAAACTCTGGTCCTGTGACAAGGAACATAGAGCACTGACCACAGGGATGGAGGGAAAAGGAGAGAATCATGGTGGACAACCAGGGAAGAGAGACAAAGAGGATGTCGTGGGGTGTGATGGGAACTCTCCACTAAATGCTGCACGATTCTGGTTCTGGGGAAGGAAGCCCTTTTCTTCATCTGCAGAAACAATGTTAACACACAACCCAGCCACTTGGTGTCCTTGATGTGCTGATCAAGAGTCATCTGAGGGATCCCTGGCAGTTTTCCTCAGAGCACAAAGAAACAGGTGGCTCATTAGGAAGACAGAGCTGTGGTGACTTCATCAAACTTCCTTTCTCTCCAGTCCACCAAATTTCCCACAGGGAAACCAACGAACTTCTGTGCCCCCTCAATCTGTGATTTATGCCACAGGGCTCCTGCTGGGGATGGCTGGAGTGTCAGTTCGGGAACTATATGGTGAGTGCACAAGTGTTGTCAGAGATCTTGGAAGCCAAAGATAAAAGCTGTACTCATCCACGAACAGAGGACACCCTTGAACCCATAACACTGGCAATTATTCCTTTCATCATAAAGTCCTCGGGGCTGTTGGGGAACAGCCTGAACCAAGGCTCAGAGGGCCCCTTGGCCACCCGGGGTCTCCTCAGCAGCGAAGCAGAGGCCGGGAGCAAGGTGAAGGAAGGTTCTGTGACACTCAACCCAGTGCTCTTTCCATGAAGCCCCGGAATACCAGCTTCTGACCCCAGCTCTGCAGCAGCAGACTCATTAAACAGGCCCTTGGGGAAGAGGAGAAGCAGCCTTGAGTTGCCGGGTTCCGTGGAATCTCCTCCCTACCTGGAGCAGGCCCTCGCTCTGCTGACTTCACAACTTGCAGGGACACCAAGCGTGGGATGGGTGCCCTGGTCTCCCAGTCTTCCAGCTGGAACCTCCAGCGGGCTCTTAGCATGACCCTGTCTCAGGCACCTAACCTCAGGTCCCCACCAAGGACCCAGACATCACCTGCACCTCTCCACCTCCAGGCCCAGGGGCAGATGTACAGCTGCTTGGTGGTATTTTGCCCTCAAGGGTCAAATCCATGCTGTCATTAGACAGCAAGGTGCATGAAGTGGAGGTGGGGGGAGTCACGAACTAACCCGTGCTGTTTGCAGTTCTGAGACCAACAGGCTGTAGGTCACCATCTCGCATTGAACAAACGGCCAAGGTGTGGTTACAGCATCTTGGGAACTCTGGGCCTAGCCTTTGACCTGCCACTAGGATTGTCTATACACCATGGGATACTGGAACAGACAGCCTTCCAGCCAGTAGGATGTGGTACCTGAGTGCTGCCTGGCCCAAGCTCACAGCTGAAATCACAGGAAAAGCCAAGTCCAGGAAAGAAGGCGTCCACCTGCCACACCAAGTGTGACCTGGGTTTGGGTTAGGTTTAGGGTCCGTTGGGTTTGGGCTAGGGTAGGGATAAGGTTAAGGTTAGAGCAGGAGCTGTCACAGCCTCCTGTGTGGAACCAGCCTCAGAGAAAGAGGCAGAGACACTCTAGTGAAGTCTCAGGCCTCTGGATACCCATGGAGGCTGGCAGGTGAGGATTGCTCCTGACTCATATAGCCCGCCACAGCAAAGTGCAGTTATTTCTCAGACAAGGATCCAACAGGCTTTCTTCCCACTCAACATCCCATGGTCACATGGACGAAGGGGCTGATGGCCAGGACACTGCAAGACCTGCTGAGGACGCCAGGGAAGCCACCCGCCCTCTGGACCAGAGCTCTGTCGGAGACATATTCAGGAAACAGAGGCAAAGCCCAAACACAGCTCAAACTTGGAAGGAAAAGAGGTCCCCAGGCTGAGCGCAGGCCAGGTGACGGGGTGACAGGACCCGGGCAGGATGGGCCAACTCAGTCTGGCGAGCAGCATTACTACCTGGGTCAGGTGGGGGACGGGGGCGGCAGAGGTTGGTCCTGAGTTCCCGGAAGGGCCGTCCCTTCTTTGTGCCGATTTGGTCTTAGCGTTGGCGGTTTCCAGTCACTGGCCAAAGGCAGATCAGCTGTGCACTTGCGCCACCTAGCGTTGGTAGCATTTCAGTGGCCCTTTCAGCAAAACTGTATTTGTGAGTCTTTCCTACCCTTAGCTCCAGAGAGCACCTGTGATTTGTCACAGAGTAAGTGAGCCAAGAACTTGATCTTCTAATCACCAGGGCCGCCAAGAGAAGCTTATCAGTGTGTCACAGGCTGTTGCTCAAAAGAGGGACCTTCTCAGGTGGGTCAGTGCTGTGCCCTGCTCCCTGCCTCGGGAGCACTGCACTTACCCAATAAAAACCCATCCTTCAGCCACACACAGTGGTGTACACTTGTAACCCCGGACGCATGGGAAGCTGAGGAAGGAGAGCTGCAGTTCCAGACCTGCATTTAAAGACCTTGTATCAAAATAAAAAGATATTTTAGAAGAACTGGAATGTATTTCATTGGTAGAGCATTTGCCTAGAAGGCATAAGACTTTGAGTTTAATCCCTAGTACTACTCCCCCCAAAAGAGGTTACTTTTTTAAAAAATTGAATTCTTTATTGGTTCGGGCTGGCACTAAGCTCACTTTGTAGCCTAGGCAAGCCTCGAACTCAGCAATCCTCCTCTCTCTGCCTCCCAAGTGCTGGGATTACAGGCATGAGCCACCACGCCCAGCTCTGTGTTATGTGGTTCTGATTGCTGGTGGGCATGAGTCACCACACCTGGTATTGTTGCATGTGGTTACCAGGGATCGAACCAGGGACCTTGTGCTTGCTAGGCAGGTGCCAGACCACTGAGCTAAATCTCCTCCCCTCTATAAGTTACATTTTAAAAGAAAACAACACTTGAAATGAAATAAAACTTCTTACATCAGAATGCTCAACTCAGTCATGCTCAAGCAATAAAATGGCCTTTGTAACCTCAGCAAAGGACTCATAGTCCTGATTTCCCATTTCTATTTCTTTTTCTGGGAAAATGAGGAGGAAATAAGCATGCAAGTGTGTACCTACTGACAGGCATATTTGCACATGCACTGGTATATACAGGGAGGAAATTACCTGCAATCTCTAGCCTTCCAACAATGACCGAGTGACAATTGCTAATGGCTACTCATAGCTGAGCTGGCACTGGAAGATGGGACCTCTCGTCTAAAGAGGACCCTCAGGGAACACACCAGCCAAGCTGTTTCTGAGGGCTTGTCTTGGAAGCTATCTGACAGCCACATTTCCCAGAGGAGATTGAAGTGTGGTTCCCAGCAGACTGGCCTGTTATTCCCTCTGTGGGACACACAGCTAGAACCCAGGTAGAGAAACATGCCTTCACCTCAGTGGCTTCATGTCTGTTTCCTCCTCTTTGTGCTCTGTCTCCAGCTCCTCCAACACATACTCTGACTCACCCCATGCCAGGAATTGGTTACCCCTCTTCTCTTCGCTCTGTAAAATCACAGTGGCTCTGATACCTACAGGACAGCACTGGTCCTGCTGCCTGACAGTTCTAAATCTAATAAACAATTGAATATTCAATAACACTCAGCCACAGGGACTCGATCAACATTTTCTAGCCTTCAAGTCTGGTTTATGTCAGTGGGAAACTCACATGTCTGCTGCTGTTGCCAGCCTGCTTGGCATGACTCTCAACTCTCATGGTTTATGGTCTACATTAGTGATGCAAAGTCCCCCTGAGCCCCCTTGTCCACTTACCAGGGCCATAAACACCTCAGTGGAAGGCAATCAAAATTGGAAGGCAGGGGGCTGGAGATTCAGCTCAGTGGTTCCAGCGCCTGCCTCACAAGTGCAAGGCCCTGAGTTCCATCCCAGTAACCACATACAATGCTGGGCGTGGTGACTCACACCCACCAGCCATCAACACCACATACCACGGTCCTGGGCGTGGTGGCTCACGCCTGTAATCCCAGCACTGGGGAGGCAGAGGCAGGAGGATTGCTGAGTCCGAGGCTTGCCTGGGCTACATAGTGAGTTGAGGGGCAGCCTGAACTACAAAGCAAGACCCTGTCTAAAAAAAAAAAATTGGAAGGCATGCTCAGAGGAAGCATGAGGGATGACTGTTTTCTCACAGTTAGCAATGGGGTCACACCTCTCTCAGCAGATGTTGGTGAGTGCAAGATTCTGGGCATTGTTCTTTTTCATGCTCTTGGTTTTGAGAGTTAGAATTTAATACAGTTTGCTGAACATGAAATATGTTAACAACTTATTGGGGAATAACAAGAACAGCCAAACAATGGGTTATGTTCTCAAAAAGAATTTGTGAGGTCACTGTTTGGACTTGAGGAGGTACTTCCTGGAGGAAATCCCAGGCTGATAATCATTATAACAAAGTATGATAATAGATCATTGAAAGAGTAATTGCTTTGAGCCTTCATGTTCGTTTTCCCATCCCATCCCCGCAGCACTGTCACGGGTTAACCACAATGGCCATCTCTGCTTTCCAGAAGAAGAAACTGAGGTTTGGAGAGATCAGGTTGCTCACTGCAGGTCTCAGAGCTATATGTGAAACCACATGACACCAATCAAGACCTGTCTGTCCACCGCTACCCACTGAGAGCCTCTGCAGCCCAAGCTGTGTTGACATATGCCAGAAAAGCACCTACTTATTACTACAGCATCAGCAGTCTGCTGTTTCTCCAAGGGGCTGCTGGCCCTCTTCAGGGCCACTGTTTCGTTACTTATCTCTCATGTTTAGACAAAATAACTGGCACCCAAAGTTAAAGAGGGAAACATTTATTTGGCTCACAGTTTGTAGAGCTTTTAGTCCATAATCAGCTAGATCCACAACATGGTAGCAGAGGAACAACAGTTCATGACAGGGAAAACAACAAAAGCAGCAAGGGATTTTAACAGCATCTTTTTTCTCTTTTAACCTTATTCAGGCTACCTAGAACCGGTAGCACTCATGCCCTTAATCCTAGTGCCCTTGGGCCTAGTCCCAGCATGAGTCACTCACACACTCTAGATTTATGACGAAAATAGCCTATGACCCCTTGGATCTTTGGGAGTACATCTAGATACAAGCCATATCAGTTACCTTGTGTTTGTAAAGACAAGACCTCAGCCATGGGAGCTGAAGTTAGCTTTCTAGACACCTTTCTTCTTTTTTCTACATTATCCTCAGTTTGACCAGCTTCTCTGTAGTTTTTATTTTTCCTGTAAACTCTTTCTTGGTTCCCGGAGGTCTACCTCTTTTTATCTTTGCTAAGTTACTATTTTTGAAGTATCTCGATTCCAGGCTCCCAGGGAGGCTATATTTGCTATTGGCTTTTACTTCACCATTTTTGTTGTTGTTGTTTTGTTTTGTTTTGTTTTGTTTTTTTGAGACAGGGTCTCACTTTGTAGTTCAGGCTGGCCCTCAGCTCCCTATATAGCACAGGAAAGCCTCAAACTCAGCAATCCTCCTATCTCTGCCTCCTGAGTCCTGGGATTACAGGCGTGAGCCACCACACCCAGTACTGTGGTATATGGTACTGATTGCTGGTGGGCGTGAGTCACCACGCCCAGCATTGTATGTGGTTACCGGGGATCGAACTCAGGACTGTGCTTGTGAAGCAGGCACCAGAACCACTGAGCTAAATCTCCGGCCCTACTTTACCATTTTTAATCAACCTTTTCTTTTTTATGTTGACATTCTCAGGTATTTTATTATAGTAGTGGAATGCTGACTGGCACATGGATTAAATGATAACCAAATTTAATTGTTAACCAGATTACTCAGTCCAAATTAAAGCAAGAGGAACACTCGAAGAGAAAAGCAGGTAATGTACATTGAAATGTAAGAAGACAATCCACAGAAAAAGAAACATAAATATCGTAACATATGATGAGACAGGTGGTGATTTGTAGACATCACTGAGACACCAGTTAAGATGAAATTCACTGCCCAACACACTGACAGTGTTTGGGTTTATTTTTTGTTTGTTTGTTTGCTCTATTTATGGAGTTCTAAAGAAAGTTGGTCCATTTTCTGGTAACTCAAGACTTTGTTCATTAGTTAAAACTAAAATTCCAGTCACAACCCAAACTGTTCATATGCCAGGTTGGTCGTAACTTAAGGGTCCATTGTACGCAGAGTCAAGACTTCATTCAGTCACTAAGAGACTTAGAGGGGCTATTTCCTCCCAAGAGTGCCCAGAATTAAGGAGACTCCTGGAAGGAAAAAAGCCACGGAGCTGAAAACACTCTGGCTTCTATTCACAATCTCAGAGTAAGAGAAGAAAGGAAGAGAAAAAGAGTTAGAGCAAGGAGCTGTCTCAAGGACGGTGATTTCTCCTGGGGAAAGTGGAAGGGTGTGACCAGACACAACACAACTCACTCACCTAAACTTTTTATTTAACCACTGGATTCTTTTTATTTAACCACTGGATTCTCATGTGCCCTGGGTGCTTTTACCCTACAGTTTAACCCTCCCTTCCTCCCCTAAATCCCCCACAGAATTATCCCCTAGATTGTAAGATTAGAGATGGTCTTATATTTCATGTTTTTTCTTCAAGAATTATATTTTAGGCCATATACACAGTGGAGATATTTTGTTTCAAAGAAAACTGATCTCCACAGCAGACTGTGAGCATACCAGGGAGTCTAGAAGATGACCCCTTAATATGTGGGGAGAAAACAGAGCTTCTGTCCATAGTTATATTCTATGAAGAGTAGGGAAGATGTTAAGAATTTGTAACACATAGTGACTAGGTTCCAGGGGCCTCTTACTGAGGGCATAGGGGGGCAGTGCACAGTTGCTGGGGCCTGAGGGTTCCAGGAGGGTGAGGAGCTCTCTGGCCAGAAGTGATCTGCATCTTTCACCTGTCACCCCTGACCTTTTACCTTTCACCCCACCCTCTCATAGGCTCATGCTATGCTGCAGTTGGAATATGTCCTCTGACATCAATCTGTGGCTCTAGTAAAGAAACCCTCAGTAAGTGAAGAAAAAGCTTTTAAGGCCATCTCCAAAACATGGCAGGCTGGAGATGAGGGTAACAGAATTACAGGAGGTAGAGTGATACTTTTGTTTGTTACCGGCCCATGTGGTGGGCCACACGTGTCATGGTGACCTCCTCAGCTCTGAAAGGAACTCAGCCTAAGGATGGTGATGACAAAGGGGTATTTGAACAACAATAATAGCACAGAGGATGAATAAGACTGAAACCATTCTGAGCTCTGATGAGATTATGTCAAATTAAAAAAATGAAACAACCAGGCGTGGTGGCTCACACCTGTAATCCCAGCACTTGGGAGGCAGAGACAAGAGGATTGCAGAGTTTGAGGCTTGCCTGGGCTACATAGTGAGCTCAGAGCCAACCTGAACTACAAAAGCGAGACCCTGTCTCAAAAAAAAAAAAAAAAAAAAAAAAAAAAAAAAGAA
>PVIC010027842.1:0-23596 GCA_004025085.1 Thryonomys swinderianus
CTCCCTCTTTCTTTCTTTCTTTCTCTCTCTCTTTCTCTCTTTCAGCAGGCTTTCTGTATAAAAGTGAACAGAAGTCATGGAAGCAAATAAGACTGCACCCCCCTGCATGGGATGAGGCTTTTCTCACCCTCTCACTGAGAAAAGCCTGCAGGTTCTGCACCCATATCACCATGGCTTTGGTCACTTTTGGAAGTACCTGGTTTGGTCTCTTGCCATGGGATGCTTAACCTGCAAGTCAATTCAGATTGCATTTGTGCTGTTAGATGATGAGAGCTTAAAGAAAGTGGCAGAAGCAATCATGATAGAAATGAAATTTGCCCATCATCCCTCTGTCTTTCTAAGGAACCTGTTAGGGACACCTGTTAGCCCCCAGCCATGAGTACCTTCAGGCTCTGCAGGCTCAGGAAAATTCCCCATGTCATCTATATCATCCCTGCATGGAGTGATGAGGCATCATCTACAATCTGTCAGTTAAGCAGTAAGATATAAGATTTGGTTATCTGGTGTTTCACTCAACCAAGTGGTACAGCTGCTTAAGGGCAGGTTGTTGAGTGATGTTCAAGTTATACAGTGAATACCTTCTCCAGGGGAGACTCCTGGTCAGATTCTGAGGTTGATTAAACAAATCAATCTAATTTCCTGGAGTGGGTGCTTCTGGGAGAAGAAGCAGTACATCTAAACGATGCTCAAGTCTTGTCATCAGCACCACAGTACGGAAATGGGATCTGAGAGACTGTCCTTTGGCCACTTGGACAACTGTCAGTTATGGCCATAAGAGAGCTGGTGTCACTTTTGCAGCCTGACACCCAGAAGTGGCTCGTTTCAGTGTTTGAGCTATGTTCATATATCCTTTCCTTTCCGATCGATATTTTGTCCTTTGTTTCTCTTGCCACTGCTTAGTCATATTGAGGCTCTGGACCTTATGATTGATATTAAACATAGTCTGTAGGGCTATGTAAGGAATCTGTAAAAGGAAACCTTTTGAAAACGAAGACACACTATGAAGGAAAACCAAAGCACCTGTGGTTTTTTCAGCCTGGACCTGAGAAAGTCAGGTGGAAACTCCAGCTCAGGGGGAGTTGGAAGGTGTGTCCCAGCGAAGCTGTGTTATCTGTGAGATGTTACAGCTTCTGCTTGGCCATGCCAGTAAAACCCCCTGGTCACCCTGTGCCTTCCCACCCTTCTTTCTCATGAGTCAAGGCTTAAAGTCCTGGCTGGTGCCTGGCACATCAGAGGACTCCAGACCCTGGTCCTGCACCCCGTCAGCAGGACACTGGTGGTCATACATTGCTGCTGAGTAAACATTTGTAACATTACTCCAAAGATGAGACATTGACTGACCTCTGGGTAGGGACAAAAGCCACGGGAGATGTGGGTACAGAACCTGCAGTATTCCCCTCTGCTCATCTACGGTCATGTTATGGCTCATGCCACACCAGTATCTCACGCCCAGTGAACAGTTTCCAAAGAAATTTTAATATGCAAAACTGCTCAGTAGGTAACGTCAGGGTTAAAAAACTGGCAACTCATGATCACAGGTTTTCTAAGGTGTATATTTAGAGATAGGTGGACAAACAGTTGTAGGTAAGATTATGGTTGATTTACTTTGATTTATTTTTTCCTTTTTCACAAATATTTCCCGTTTTTCTGCAGTGTAATAATCTCTCTCACGTTGAAATATCTTTATGTTGACAGTAAAGATAAAGTGGTTTTATTTTAAATTTACATGATTTTTTTTTTTTTTTTTGAGACAGGGTCTCACTTTGTAGTTCAGGCTGGCCTTGAGCTCACTATGTAGCCCAGGCAAACCTTGAAC
This sequence comes from Thryonomys swinderianus, assembly GCA_004025085.1. NCBI lineage: Eukaryota > Metazoa > Chordata > Mammalia > Rodentia > Thryonomyidae > Thryonomys > Thryonomys swinderianus. The sequence continues at coordinate 1,817 of PVIC010027842.1, forward strand.
TCAGCAATCCTCCTGTCTCTGCCTCCCGAGTGCTGGGATGACAGGCGTGAGCCACCACACCCGGCACTGTTGTATGTGGTATTGATTGCTGGTGAGTGTGAGTCTCCATGCCCAACATTGTATGTGGTCACCGGGGATCAAACTCAGGACCTTGCGCTTGCGAGGCAGGCGCCGGAACCACTGAGCTAACCCTCCGGCCCTACATGATTTTTTTTTTTATCAGTAAAGTTTTAGAAAAGCAGGAACATTAGGAGAGTCTCAGTTTGTGTGTGTGTGTGTGTGTGTGTGCGCATGCGCATGTGCCTGTGCACACGTGTGTATGTCTCCCTCTGTTTGGTGCAGGATCTGCCCTTAAGTCTTCACAGGAGCTGACTGAACAGCCTCTGCAAGGCTGAGCCACAGCCCCAAGTCCATGGGGCCCGCAGGTGGGAAAGGAAGATGGCCCAGCAGTGGGGAGAGCAGGGGTGAGTGGGAGCCCATGGGCACATTTGGAAAGCTGAGTTCTTGCCTTGGCTTTGATTTGGGTATCCGTGTCCTGCATAGGCCTGGGCCCTTTGTTACAGAGCTGAACATATGCACATCTGGTGCAGAAGCTGATGATTTGTCCTGCATCACCCAGTCAGCCAACAGGTAACCACAGTGTGTGAGAAGTGCAAGATGGTGGCATGGCACTACTCACAGAGAGAGCTCTCAGCGCTTCAGCCAGAAGCCAACTTGGCCTGTTGGACATCACCAAGCTACCATGCAGCTCTTCAAGTTAGGAGGAAAAGTAGCTACCCTTAAAGTCCAATGAAGCTGAGCCTGGCATTGTTTTCTCTGCCTAGTTCTGAGACCCTCCCTCCCCTGTACCTGAGCTTGTTACTGTTCCCTCAAGGATTTAAAACAAAGGTGATCCAGAAATACATTTTGCATTGTATATGGTAAATTTATACAGTAAGAGAAAAAGGCTTCTGGAGGGCAAAGTAAGTGACTACAGAACTCACATCAAAAACTAAGGAACTTTACAAGTGAAAGTTTAGAAAGTCATCAACATAATTTGGACAAATATAATTCTTAAGACGCAGGAATATCAGATAAATGTGAGTTAAAATTGAAAACTGCATGTAAACATTCTTTAAAATTACTATAGATGCAAACTCCAATGAAGTTAAAATTATTATAGGAGTAAATTACAGTGGGGTACAAATATGAATATATGTACAATTTTGAAACCGAAAATACCATTGAGAATATACATGTATATGCATAGGTGCATTCCAAATATTTGAAGTTCACATTTCTGGTAAGAATATAGTATGCTTGATGTCTGTCTTCAGTTTTGAAATAAGATTAAAGACTATTTTTAAATGAAAGCATTACTACTACAAAAAAAAATCTTTTTATAGAACACAACATCAAGAGGTTCCATAAACCAATCCAGTTTCCACAAATAAATAATTTACTAGGTGGAAGTGATCCAGATTTACAAGTGCCCTTTTCTGCCATGAAATGTGTTCAAAGTCGCAGCATTATAATTCTGTGGTACCTACTTGCCATACCCTGTCTGAAGTTAAGCTAATAAAACAAACCTGCAGTGTTGGGGAGTGATAAAACAGCGTTTCAGTGCAATTGCAGATATTGTTATTGTTCAAAGTCTTAAGCCTAAGCACCACAGCAGACACTCTGGATTTTGGTAAATTGGCATTCTCTCAACTTTCTAAAAAAGAAAACTAATAACACCTCTGATGACTTTTCCCTTCAGCCATTGGGTAAACTATTATTTCCTGTTTGATTAAATTTTTTGTAAAGACTTTAAACATACAAAGAAATACGTACTATAATAAACATTTTAACAACTACACCTATTTTGCAATATTCACCTCAGATTTAAAAAAAAAGAAATAAAGAAACTTTGTAGATACGGTTGATGCCCAAAGATGACATGTAATTTGAAGGGAAGGTTTTTCCTTACTTTACACACACATACACTTTATTTATTTATAAGTACTACATGCTGTTTATTCATTTTAACTGTGATATAGCATTTCATTTAATGAGCATAGCACAGTTTATTTCTACCTGTGTTGGACAATCCTTATTTTAATTTTTTTGACATTATAACATGGCAGTCTTACACATAATATTCCAGAATTTCCACAGGACAGACATCTGGGCTGTACTGAGTTGTGTATGATAAGCACTTCTGGCTTTTAATTGCTCTTCACAGTTGTGTACTGATGTATCCTTGCAGCAGACTTGTACCCCCCGTGGGGGTGGGTCCCACGGGATGGAAGCATGCATCATTTACTCTGGTCCATCCTTGTACATGAGTTTGAATGTTTCTGGTACCGGAAGCTGGCGTGAGAACTCTTCAACTTCCCCATATGTCACAAATCAAATTGAAATAACAATTACTGGCATAGAAAGTGCTCATCCAAAACAAAGTAAAGCCCCATGGTTTAGAAAATAAAAAAGCATTCCATTAAAATAACCATAAAACTACAAAAACACAATCAATGACAATGTTATATGAAAATGGACAGTTCACTCAAAATGTGTGTATTTGGTTTGATTATGAAGGACACTGCTTGGTGTGTGGTTGAGTTTTCCTTCTAGACCTCTTTATATCCTCAGGCAAATTGTGTTTCCTTCTTTAGCAGGCTCTTGGCTGACACATGTGCTGTCATCAGCACAGGAAGCCCCTCTTGTTTCTACTACCGTCTCTTTTTTGTGCTTTCTAGTACTTGGATTTCCTCAGTGAGTAACATCCCTTCGCTGTGGGGCATGGGCTCCCTGTAATTAAGGAACACCAGGTTGGAAATAGGTGGACACCCTGTTTATGTCGCTCATAGTCATTCGCATAGCCTTGGTACAGGGTACATCCAATTGCGTACGCATCGTGGGAGTCAGGGTACATGTCTGTCTTGGAGCCCTGTCTTTGCCACAGAGCTCTCATCCCCAGGGCTGTGGTAGCACTGCCATTCTAAAAGTGGCTATGAGGCCCCCTGAGCCCTTTGCCCAGGCCTGTTGAGGAGCAGAGGTGCAGAATTTCCAGAATTCCGCAATCTGTGGGTATAGAATTTCTTTAAGCATGAGAACAAAGTGCTAGAGTCCCATGGAACCAGAATGAGTGTGGTTAGGGAATCTGAGAAAGTAGTCTTAGCAACAACTGCATCCGTGAGGGAAGGGATATCACTATGTCTTGTAATTGAGAATCCACAAGAGGCTGTCCACTCTGGTAACCATCCCAGTGGACCCCCAAGGCACATGCAACATTTGAGACATGCCAGATCAGCACATAGCCTCTGTAGCAGCATTCTTTAGGACCATGGCTTCTTGTCCTGGTTGGCAGAATGGAGGGAAGGGAGCTGAGGGAGGGAGGGAGTAAGAGTAGGAGGGAGAGGAGGGAAAAGAAAAGAAAGAATGAATGGTTAACCTTGATTAATATAACTGAATAAGTTGGAATGGAATCTTGGAGGAGTTTAAGATTCAGAGGTGATGACTGGTCTCAACAAGAAATAGTGTAGTAATCGATTAGCAATGTCTGTTGTAACACATTAATGAGAGAGTGTGGCATATATTTGCCTTCCCTGTCCTTGGATCCAGGCTCTTCTAGTTCCCAGGTCACAGTTACCCTTAAGTAGCCTATTACATGTTTCTTTTTGCATGGGTGCCTCCCTGTTTCTCAGCAGACTGTCCAAGTGCCGTGGCTTATATTTCCTGCTTGACTCCTCTGACACCAGGAAAAAAGTCTGTGAAAGACATCAGTGAGAAATGTCCTCTTTAGCAGAAAGATGAAAGAGAAACAAAAACACACTTTTGCTAGGTCTGTCATTCATATATACAGAAAGGTAAGTCTCTGACTTATGAATGAGTTTATTCTAGGAAATTATTTTTAAGTTGGGCAGTGAGTAAGCCCACAGTAAGTCTTATACAGGACACCTGTAACAGTTTGCAACTTGAATATTTATGTTGGGCACGTACCACGTATGAATTATTATATTCTTTTCACTATAGCTCTAGGATGTGTGATACTACTGAATCTGTGTCCTGTCTGGTGCATTTAAAAAATTCTCATCTTTTAAAAGGATAAAGCTTTGTACTTCCAGTGTAAATTAGAATTTGCCACTAATACTTCTAATTTGGGGCTCTCAGAATTCCTTACACTCTAAGAACCTGGTAATTTGTGGCAGCAGCTATGGAGGAGAAAGTCTAGTGAGAATCCCACCCTTAAATTACGGTGTCAGAAGCCCTCTGTTCTTCTCTAGTACAGTGCAGAGCAGCATTAGACTTGAGCAGGCCTAAGTGAGGCCCTTTCATCTGTCCCCAGAGATAAGGAGAGCGTTTCATTTCCTCAACATTCTTTCCCACTCTCCACATTTAGATACTTACGTTAAAGTGGTATCTTCCAACTGATGCTTTCTTTTTTATTTGTTTTGCCAAAAATGCTGTCATTATGTCAGTAGTACACTGTAGAGTCAGTGATGTCTTAAGGTTAGAAGTGAATTACGACTCTCCTAGTAGACAGTTACCCTGTATTGGCTTTTTTTTTGCAGTCATCCTGAGACTGCCTCTTTCCTTAAGTGGAATATACTTTTATGTGCTTCCTCTTTCCCCTGATTCTCTTTTTAAGTTAATTACTTTTCCAAAGGCTCCTCTCCCATTATAGCTCCTGTTAAGTATTGTATTGTGAATCCTGAGCACGCTTTTCCTGAGCGCACGTTACAGAACATCAAACCTGCTGTACAGCCTTCTTAGAGTCCAGTCTGGTAGAAACAAGATTGTCTGTGATGCACCACAGACCTTGGACCCCGCCAGCTGGGCTTCTGCCCTGCACAATGGCTTAGTGATGAGTGGTCCCCAACCCAGTTGTCCCTTGTAGCTCTCTGTGGTGGCATGTGGGGAGGGATTTAGAGTCATTTGTCTTAAGTTATTCCACATTGTTATCATAGGCAAAGGGCCCGTCTTCAGGGAGATGCCAGGTGGTATCATTTCTGAAAATAATATTTGGAGAATATTTCTTTCTTTTTGTCAAGAAAATGAGGAAGAATTGTCATCCAAAATCAGTTTCCGAGGTTGGAGTTGTAATGACTGAGATTTGTATGTTTCAGTCATTCCGTGTACAAAGTGCTTTGCCAAAGAAATGACTCACTGGTATAAAAAAAAAAGTCAGTTTGCTAAGTCGCTCCTCTTAGTTCTAGGTGAGGACTGTGACTGCTTTCGTGGGTGTTACTAGCACATGAGATGCATTTGTCCCCCTGAATTCTGTAACTGACTCTTAATTTTTTAGATCTATGAAGCCAGACGGGGCTTGCTCAGGAATGAAGTGGGTGCGGGGCACAGGGTGCCTGGATTGTTTCAGAATGTAGTCATATTGTTCTCCACTCCCATGGCTCCTTCCCATAGGGTGATTGCATCTGGTTAGAGTGTCACTCTTCTTGCTTTTTGAGGTCTGTGACTTTGGACAGAACAAAAATGACAACTAACCAAAAAACAGCACAAGCTGGATTTTTTCATGTGCTCATTTCTGACCATTTAGAAACACTTTTATTTTATTAGTTTAGTAAAGATTACAACATAGAGAAAACATGAGCGTAACATGTTGTGCAAAGAGCCAAGGAAGAGTTTCAAGCCATTAATGGAATTGAGGTGTGATCATACTTCATCTTTGTTTTGAAGCAACAAGATACATCGAGAAACACTGGGACTCAGGAAAAAGGCGGGAAAGCTTTGACTTTCTTTAGAACATGAAGGGAAGAGAGTGAAGACTTCAACAGGAATAGTTCTTATTCTTGGCAGTGATTCTTGTATAGACTTAGAACCTACTCTCAGAGTAAGATGCAGTCGGCTGAGAGCCTCTCAGTTCTTTAAAGTTTAGAGATAGAATGGCTAGTGTTTGAGCCTTGCATTCTTGGCCCCATCTTGCGGGCAGCAGGAGGCTGGCTGTTCCCCTCCTGTGTTCCTGCAGTGCTTAGTCCAGGGTGGAACCCACCAGTGTTTGCTACATGCTTGAGGGAGGGAGAAGCAGTAAAACCAGTGACTACTCGCAAGTCCATCCACATCATGGATTTTGAGCCTAAGAAAAACAGGCATTCTGTCCCATCTTCCCCTTGAGATCCCCCTGTCCAACAGTATAGTACAAATAGCACTGTGGACTTGGGCCCTCTGCACAAGGATTTAGATTTAAACACAACCTGGGGCTTTTAGTAGACCGTGTGTCATCCTAGCGTGACGTATGCTCCAGACCATACCAGGAGCAGTGGCTGGGCTTATTCTTCTTTCTAGCCAGAGGGGCTAAGCTTGTGGAGCTCCTGGCTGTATTTCGTAACTAGGGCTGGAAGTCGGCGTAGCTCCACAGCGACGTGACCTGGATGTTACTTGCGCAGGCTGCAGGGTCACGTGACCCGGAGACTCCTTGCGCAAGCTGCAGGATCACATACTCTGTGAGGCAGAATGGGGTGGGCAGGGGCTGAGTGGCCTCTGGTTAGACTGCGATGCTCAGGTAGAAACCTGCGTGCAGCCCAAACAAGGAAGCAGACAGAGATGAGGTGACGTCTTCAGAGTGACGGACACATCTCAGAGGAAGAGCTGTGGGCACCTCTGTGCACTTAGGCGTTTCCGGTCTAAAGATCCTGGAGCAGAGTATCAGTCACGCAGCATGGGGTTGCTTCTATACTGCACCTTTACCGATCCTGTATTCTTCAGCCAGGAAACGCTGGGCGTGCATTTCTGTGCTGTTCAACTGCAGTGATAGTAACATGTGTGTACATGGGGGCACACTTAACACCCTGTCGCGCTCTTCAGAGTTGTCTCTACCTTTTGTCATCTTCAAGCTGTTTCACAAATCCATAAATGGATGTCAAAAAAAAGTGCACACTGAAAGCACATCAAATGCTTCTTATCCGTTGAAATGCAAATCATGTCTGGCATAATTCGTTATTACCTACTTCATCAGTTTCTGTTTGTAAATTGATTCCAACATTCACAGTGCACATGTGTCCACTCTTTGGATTCACTTTTTTTTTTTTTTTTTTTGAGACAAGGTCTCACTGTGTAGTTCAGGCTGGCCCTGAGCTCACTATGTAACCCATGAAAGCCTTGAACTCAGTAATCCACCTGCCTCTCCCTCCCACATGCTGGGATTACAGGCGTGAGTCACCACACCCGGTATTGTTGTATGTGGTTACCGGGGATCCAGCCAGGGACTTTGCATTTGCTAGGCAGGCACGGGAACCACTGAGCTAAATCTCTAGCCCTGGATTCACTTTTGAACTGCAACCTCCTTCCAGTTCCCTCAGTTTCCAGAGAGTTCAGTAAAATCTTTGACATGAGTTCATGTCACACTCTCACCTTTTAGAAGATTCTTTATCAATATCGAATGTTACTTTTAGAGAATTGATAAAGAGGAGTTAATGTATTATAAATGTTCTGAGGTCTTTAAGAATATTTTATTCTGGAAAGTATGATAGGCCAGCAGGAGGCTGTCAATGGAAAAACGTTATGTTTTACGTAGAGCTTACCAGCCTTTCTCTCCACATGGATTCGAAAAGGGAGAGAGTAGGGTTCTGCCGGTCAAAAGAGGTGTCAGGCTCCACATGTGTAAATGGAAGAAATCAGGTGAGGTGTGACAGAGGACAGGAGAAGAGCAGAGACAGCAGAATATGTAATCTGGAGGTGAGAAAAACGATCCTCTAAAGAGGTTTAGATTTCCTAGGAAGTCCCATGACACATGTTCGTCCTGTTCCTATCACTAGTTCAGCTCTACTAAAGACTTTTGTGAATGCTAAACCACCTCCCATCTTGTAATGATCCGACAGTACTACTTAGCTGATGGCCAACTCTGTTAAAATGTGGTACTTAATAAAATAAGGAAGGGCTGCCCATGTTTCCTTCCACTGCATTTGACATGTGTCTTTATTCTAAGGCCTAGATAGTTTTTTTTTTTTTTTTCTTTTTGGAGACAGGGTCTCACTTTGTAGTTCAGGCTGGCCCTGAGCTCACTGTGGTGCCCAGGCAAGCCGCCGCGAACTCAGCAATCCTCCTGTCTCTGCCTCCCGAGTGCTGGGATTACAGGCGTGAGCCACCACGCCCAGCATTATATGTGTTTACCGGGGATTGAACTCAGGTCCTTGCGCTTGCAAGGCAGGTGCCGGAACCACTGAGCTAACCCTCCGGCCCAGGCCTAGATAGTTTTGTTGTAGACTGATTATCAGGAGAAGAGCTGTTCTTCCTTCTGAAGGATGGTGGTGAGAAATCTTAGCCTTAGGGTGGAGACTGCCTAGCTAGACAGGTACTGAAAAGTACTCTATCAGTGGAATGTGGATATGTTTGTGGAGTTATCTTTGCAAATAGAAGACAGGAAATTCTGATGAACTTGTGGAAATTTTAAGATCTATTTATGAATTGAGGGAGATAAACTTGTGTTAGATAGCCAATGGAAGAAATTTTGGCTGGTGAAAGAGAAGATGTTGGAGAACATCATCACGTTTTCCAAATGGTTTAAATATTTGCTGGGCTGTTGTTCCAGGGGAGATTAAACTTACTCTGTGCAGCTCCTGAGGGCAGAACTAAGGCCAGCAAGTTCTTCAGGTTACAGGGAGTGGTCTCCCAATTCAGTATTTGCCAGATTTCCGGAGGGTACCAAAAGATGGTGACTTTCCCGGAAGCTGTCTTGAGGGCGGGTCCCCTGCTGGGGATTTAGAGACCCTGTGAGGAAAGTTTCAGAGTGGGGCGCCTCTCAGGTCAGTGACTAGCCAAGTACTTAAGGCTGGTCACTTTCTTTACAGTGTCAGGAAAAGTGAGGATGTATGCACTTTCTTCTCCCATCCCAAGTGGCAAATGTAAAAGTCATTGTTTTTGCAAGTCAGCCTTACATCTCCTGGATAAATGATTGACATTCTGAGTCTGAGGAAGAGGTGGGTTTCCTGGCAGATGAAGAAGCCACGGTTCTGTAACCATTCTCCATGTGGGCCCAACTAGATTTCGGCAGCAAAAGCCCTGGGTGTATAATGGGGCAGCAGCCAGCCCTGTAGCTGGGACTGGCGGTCCCCAGGGGCAGTGAGCACAGGGCCTCTCAAGGGGCAACAGCAGAGGAGTTGTCTTCTGAAGCCAGCCACCCGCCTTAGCCAGCTGCAGATGTACAGTTTCAGCCTGTTGCTAAGCAATGAAAAGAGAGAGGGAAACAGTCTCAGGAGCCCCAGTTTGTGAGTCTCTTACTGTTTGGTAAGAGAAGAGGACCAGGTCGGGGCACACACCAGGGCTGAAAGGGCCTAATGCTGCTGTGCTGTTTTACGAAGCAGGATTGAACTGTTTTCTGGGGCAGCGAGCTGGGCACGAAGGTGGGCTCTGCAGGTTTGCGGGCACTGCTTCTCTAAGAGAAAACGTTGAGATTATGGAGCAGATTCCAAACATTTTCTGAGCCTGTCCTAATTTATGGCTGGGATCGCTGGAGGTGGAGCAGCTGCAGGCAGAGGGGAAACAAGGAAAAGACTGTGACCATATTAGGATTTCGATGTTCTCCATTCCTCTTAAGCTAGGCTTACATAAGCAGACCGCTGGCAGTGAGTACCTCTGGTCAGTCCTGTTCTTGTGTGTGAACTGTCACTGAAACGCGGCAGCGCCTATTTGTATAGTATCATCTGCAGCGAAGTTCATGCCTCACAAGCCAGAGTTGAATAGTGGTGACAGACCATGTGCTCAGATAAACCTAAATGCTCCCCGCCTGGCCCTGCCCAGGTAGATTTCCTGGCCCCTTGTCTGTCAGGATTCCCATCCTTCCTTGGGGCTTTTGTGAGTGGATGCTGTTTCAATGTTTTTGAGCTGGGGGGATTCCTGAGCGGAAGTTGTTGTCTGGGCCTCTCTGCAGTGTTTGGCCATTTCCCTCCTCGCTTCCCTCCCTTCCCATGAGCGTGGACCTGGCCTCACCTGAGCACCTGCTCTCTGTTATTCACTTGATTTTCTTGAGGTGCCACACATCATGGAGACGTGCCCAGTGGATGAACCGCTTTGGCTTCTCTACCCTTTTCTATGTTTTTTTTTGTAGAAGTTCTAGGTGGAGTGAATTTATTCCACCTGTTGTATTCATTCATGTATAGAGCTAGTCACATGAAATCCAGAAGAGTAACAGTGATTAATTCAGTAAGGACTATTTTGCTCATCAACGAGAGAGAATTTCCCAATCCTTTAAATCATCACAGTTAATATGAATTTTCGAATCGAGCTTTCTTTGCACAGAGAACAGATTTTCATTGGTTTTCCGTTGACTTGCCCCGTCATGGAAATCGCTGAGTCTCCCTGAAACGATGCCCTTTCTGTGGTTGACGTTCATTTGATTAAACCTTCGGATGCTGTGTCTATTTTTGACATGACAGTAGTAGCACACATTGATCTGCAGTCAGTTCAGACAGTGAAAGAGTATGTCTTTCTTTACTGACAAGGACTACCTAAGAACCTCACCAACTGTAAGAGCACACACATGCATATTTATGGCTTCAGTTGGCCGAGTAGACGTTGCCTCAGCCTGTGATTTGTGGTCTGGTGAACAGCCGCAGGGCACATCCTTTCCGATCGATTGACCCTCCACTCGGCCTATTCTGGGCCTCATTAAGAGCATCGTAAACGGAAGAAAAGCTCCATGGCATCTCCATATTATTAATTTGGAAAATGATCCTGTTAAGAAAGAATCCTGTGGTGATTTATAAAGAAGTTATTTAATGACCTAGTATATTTTTTAGGACTTAATCTTTAACTGTCCTTTGTGTCTGACTTATATCAATCAAAAACTAGATCTTACCCCAAGAAAAGTGTGTTGCACAAATTTGTGTGTATGTAATTTAGAAAATTTTGCCATGAATACTGTTCAAAATAACAGAGTTTCTTTGTCTGCATTATCCAGTAGATATTGGGGTTAAAATCTGCTTTAGAAACAGAAAATCTAGAGAGAGATTATTAACAGAGAAGTGCTTTCAGTTATTTACTGTGGGAAATGAAGGAGTACCCAGAACTAGCAGAGAAAAACACCCCATACTGTAGAGCCTTAGCATATTTTGTATTACACAGAACAACAGAAAGAGCAAAGCTCTTACCCTAACACAACACATAATTCTATTTTAACATGAAAATAATACAAGTCGTGGTAAGATAAAAATTTGAAATATAACAGGAAAATTAGAAATATAAGGTCTATTATAGGTAAGAGATTTTTCTGTTGTTGTGCAGTGGTTGCCAGTAAGTTCTGTTTATATATTTCCAGAAATGTTTGTGCACAAAGTACGTACTTTGTGCATACTTTCCTGCTGATGGGAAGTAACATTCTGAAGCCTTGTCCTCTAATTAAAAATACTGTTATGTAATCTTTACTCCTTGTTACTGCTACATAGTAATTGATTCAACAGTTTCCTTCTCTAGCAGTTTCCTTTTTATATCAGTTTTTAATTCAAACAGTGCAACACTGTGATATATAGCTGTGCAATGGTAAGTTTATAATTACAGAATACGTTTCTGAAAGTAGGTTTACAGGGTCAAAGTCTGTGTGCATTTTAAATTTAAGTCATTGCCAAACTTTGCTTCTAAATGGGTTGCTTCAATTGTTATAGTCCCAGTAACAGGTACTTAAGGACACTGTAACTAGATCCAGACAGTGTCCTTATCAGTGTAGCTAAAAGTCACACAGCTACACAGCTCAGAAGTGACTCATGACCCAGTGCATGCCTGTTGACAGCGAGAGAAATGAACAGTCAAAGTGGAGGTCGTAGAGAGAGATGACAGTGAAGTAAGATATAAAAGTCCAGGACATAGCTGTGGTGTTGCCCTGGAAAGACTGAAAACAAAGAATCAGTGTGAAATACATCCTGGTAGGGAAGGTGATGGTGGGAAAACAAATGCCCGTGTGTATTTAAAGGAGAGGGGGAAGGCCTCTCAGAAATTTTTAGAATTTTAAAATGTGCCATTTGGAAATGAAGTGAGATGAAAGGATTATGTTTTTTTTTTTGTCTTCTAAATGAATGATTTTTTAAAAATCGTTCTTAGCTGGGCATGGTGGCTCACACCTGTAATACTAGCACTCAGGAGACAGAGGCAAGAGGATTGTTGTGAGTTCGAGGCTAGCCTGGGCATCCTGAACTACAAAGTGAGACTCTGTCTCAGAAAACTTAAAAAAAAATAATCAAAAACTGTTCTTAGAGTTCTCCGGTACTGTACAAGTTCACTTATCTAGCGGAGCCTCCTCCCCAGATTTGAAATAATCGAAGAAAAGGTTGAAACCACGTTCACTGCATACTGCAAGATAAAAGCACAAGCAAAGTGTCAGGATCAGTTCCATCTACCAAGGAATCTTGTCTGTGAATACTGTCTCAAAGAAGTCTGCCAACTTCCTAAGGAAATAGAAAGAATTGGATTAGAGAAGTTATAAAATAAAGGTTGCAATCAAAGTAACTTGAAATCAAACAATTCTTTTGCACTGAGTCACTAAACAACATAAATTCTTAAAATTACTAATGTTAGAAATTGAGGCTTTGGGGCCGAAGATTTAGCTTTAGTGGTTCTAGCACCTGCCTCACGAGTACAGGGTCCTGAGTTCGATCCTGGTAACCACATACAATGCTGGGCATGGTGACTCATGCCCACCAGCAATTAATACCACATACCACAGTGCTGGGCATGGTGGCTCACGCCTGTAATCCCAGCACTCCCTGTAATCCCAGCACTCGGGAGTCAGAGACAGGAGGGATTGCTGAGTTTGAGGTTTGCCTGGGCTACATAGTGAGCTCAGGGCCAGCCTAAACTACAAAGCGAGACCCTGTCTCAAAAAAAAAAAAAAAGAAGAAGAAGAGGAAGAAATTGAGGCATTAAGCTAAGGATAGTGGACATTGTATTTTCTGTGCTGGCTCTTTCCTGAAGTCATGTAGAACCTTAGGGCTTGTAAGGGCTTTAGAAATGGTTTGATCTCGCCTTCTAATTTTGGGGAGAAGAATGGCCCCAGAAATACCCAAATTAATCCAAAAATAGCAACTGAGTAGATCAAAAAGTAGTCTCTGAAGTCTGATCTTCAGATGACCTATCTGGTCATTTTTGTACTATATCATTTCTAAAAATAAGTGATAATTATAAATAGTCTCCAAAATAAAAATCAGTGGAAAATTTTAATAACATAAATTGTGTTCTAATTATCTAATGGACACTGTTGTAGATATTAATGTAAATTATCCATTCTGTAGATAGACTGAAAAGAGCATTTGATATAAATGCTGGACTTTGTAGTCACATAAAACAGCTTTCTCTAAGTATCATTAACTGTGCCAGTAATTTGCCTTAAAAGAGGGAAAAAATTTTTAAATTACAGAATGAAGCCAATAGTTTTGCTTGGAGGGAAGTTCTAATGGAGAGGGTGAGGGAGATAACCTGAAAACAGACTTGGATATGTGTATGTAGGGAGATACTTGCTTAGAATTTCAATGTCCAGAACTGCCTGATATTAACAGCCAGTTTTCAAGTGTTCTCGAGCAATCCCCATGAAGACGCCCTTTACACTATGTTAGGTGTGTGGTAGAAAGGAATGGTCTAGGGAAAGCTTTCTAATGCTCTTGGCATGCAAGTGTATAAAAATAGAACATAAGGCATTGATAAAGGGACAAAGGAGTTCAGAATTAGAGGTAACCTGGGAGAAGACTCAGACCTTAGAATGAAGAGGTATGGTAAAAATACAGGAGCAGTTGAAATTTTTAGAAATTTATTCCAGTAAGAAAGACGCACCATCACGAGTCCCCCTCAGAGTCCTCCCTCTCGCTCCACACACTCTTGTCATGCCTGCTGCTTTCCAAAGCTGTCCTGGAGCGTCTCTTTCCTGAGAGTCTTTAGTTAGTGCCTTTTTATGGCTGCCTGGATATTCTGAGCTGATTCAAAACGTTTGCCTTTTCCAGACACTTTAGGGAAAGAACAGAAGTTGGGTGGTGCCGCTTCTGAGGAATGAGGTGGGTAGGAACATCGTGATGGCTGTGTGAGCCTGCCTTTCTGGGAGGTGCCACTTGGAACTCACCAGGTTTTTATCACATCTTATAAAGACACGAAAGAGGAATTCGAGAGCTCTCAAAAGTGGCAACAGTGATGGGATAGAGGTGCCTCAAAGAGCAGAACTAGTGTTAGGGAGATTAATGGCTATGTGACCTTTACTGCAGTGAATTTTAAAAAATTTAAACCATCACCATATTTTCTGATCATACATCGTCATACCTAGTATATTCACGAATGTTGAATACAGCAAAAATAGCAGTAAAGATTGGGAGAAGGGGTGAACTCAGTTTTGGCCAGTAGCCCTGTTTGCGTTCTCCTGTCATGAAGTGGTTAAGAATAAAAGCCAGCTTCACACTTCACGTAAATTGCTCATGATTAATCTGAGCTCTAATCTTGAGAGACAGGTTGCCTTGATTCTTTCCCTCTCTCTCGGAATTTCCAGCAGAGTTACCTTCAGCAATCACCTCTCTTCTCCTATCTTGTTTCTTCTGCAGTAAAACTGGTATAAGCACAGTTGTACCCCTCATGTGATAGACTCGGGAAGGGTACAGTGCTTAGACAGTGTCTGACTCTCGCTAAGCTGTGTAAGCGCTGGGCATTCCTTTTGCTTCTCTTGTAACTGATACCTCTATATAATTCTATATATTTTTCCACTTGTTTTTCGAGAACAAATAGAATTGAGAAAGACACACAAAATAATCCATGTCAGAGACTCATCTGGGATCCAGGTGCCCTCAGGAAGATTGTCTGTCTTAGGACAGTGTCCACCCTATGGTGCACTCACTGTCCAGTGCCGTTAGGGGACCACCCACCCACCCAAGAGTCACCCATCACCTCTTGCTGGGCTGTGCCTCTGCAAAACTAGACTCTTAGCAAACACACAGACTAGGAATGTTGACTCACACGTGAGTTGTGTGTGGTACCGAAACACACATTGGTATGGAAGGGCCAGGACTGTCCAAGGGGGAGCTGGCGATCATTTACCAAAGGAAAGCACTGAGCCCTCAGCCCACAGTGACAACTGTCAGTGCACTTGATTTTTCTCAGCACCACAGCATGTGACATAAAGAAGTTTTCAGGCCTTTACTTTGAGCACAGTATCTGAATCTACCCTTTTTGTGTTATTAAAGCATTTCCAAAGTGTCAAGTTTTCTTTCTTTGCACAAGTCTTCAGTTTCTAAAGTGGCCTCTATTCTGTACCAGGACTTTAAAGCTTCCAACAGAGAGGCTCTTGTAGGACCTTGGACATAGAGGACTTGATTTTGCTTGTTTTGGAAATTTGCCCTACTTTGAGGAAAACAGAGAGATCTGGCACCTTCTATTTTATTTTATAGGTTCAAATGCCACTGAGTATCACTGTGGGTTTTGGGTAGTTAAATCTGTTGGTAACAGTAGGGTTTTGCTACTTTTAGTGCTCTTTTTTAAGAGGAAAGTGAGGTTCAGTGTTTATGCCGCCACTGTAGTAACTTAGCTAACAGGTTAAATTAGAATCAAGGGCTGTCTAAAAACTCATCAGATTTCCTGAATGTCTTTAGATGTTGGAAGCGTAATCCAGTCCGACTTCAAAGCTCTGCCCTGGCTCTGTCCCCGTAGCCTGCTGTCCTGGGCTGAGCTGTCAGTTACTTACTGCCTGCTTTGGAGGCACTGTAAGCAATAGCTGCTTTGCTCCTTTGTTGTGGGAGCAAAAAAACATAATTTTGAAATTGTATTTGTTTTTTTTTTTTTCCCCATCTGAGAAGGCTGACCTGCAAAGATCTCCTTAGAGAACATGGTGTTGTTTTCATATTGTGTTGTTTAAGTATCAGGCTAAAATTTTTAAAGTCCCATCTTGAGACCACTCCCAGGGACCAGGGTTCTGGCAGGCGTGGCTCCAAGTTGGTGCCACATGCTCCTCTGTCAGGGGGCAGGGTATCCACTGATCTAAGCACCCTGAGTGGGGAGCTGGCAAACAGCTGGAACCCTCCTTTGCAGGCCTGTTTAGTCACACACAAACCCTGTAGCCATCCAGGTGAGCGAAATTCACAGAAATCCCAGCCAGATGCTGTGTTTGGATGCTCTGTCCTGGGGGTAGTGAGCCCACACACACCCAGGATGTTTGCAGGCCTGGGCTCAGGCAGGAGCCCTCCATCTCTAGGTCATTCTTGTTTATAGATGGGAGACTAGCTGGGCAGTTTAGGAACGAGTGATTTTTTTTCGGTTTCTGTTCTTTCCAGCTAGCCATACTGCATTTTCTACCCAACCCCCTGAGCTGTTTCAGCACTGGGGTTGAGGCTCGTGTGTGTTCGTTTTATTACCTTCCATTCCTTGCCAGGCCATATTCTGCCTCTGTCTGGAACAGTAACCTAGTTCTGGCCACATCAAATGAAACCCTACTTCAGAATTTTTACTGAGTGCTGGAGCCTGAATAGGCTGACTAGGAAGGTCTGTTAACAGTTGGCTGCATCCTGGGGTCAGTTTTCAGCCCAGTGTCTTCTCTCATCAGCTCCATCCAGACGGAGCCCAATGGTACTGTCCTCAGTAGGGCAAACCTCCCCATCATTGCGCCCTACTTAATATTATTGTACATACTGCAGTGTGGCCGAGTTCCCATTTAAATTCTTCTGTATCCCAGTTCAGAAAATATCCCTTTGTTACACCTAATGGAGACATCAGAACTCTGCAAATTGGACTGAGAAGATCATGCTAGTCAAATAGAAGGACCAATGATTTAAAACCAACATGAAAAAATGAATGCATCCTGTTTTCATGTGTCCACATGGTTTGTGCAGGTCATTGTCTAAGCTGTGTAAGTCAGACGTGCTACTGGGTATGGACTTCTAGTGATGATCACCTTCTGTTTTTTTCTTTCTCATTTTAGGACCAGGAAGAAAACAAGGGAGCAACAAGTTGGCCTGAATTCTACATTGATCAACTCAATTCCATGGCTGCTGTAGGTATACTTTATGTTCTGTGACAGATGGTTAAAAATGCAGCACAAAGTACACAGTTGCACAATAAACCCAGTTGAGTAAGACCTACCAAATACCTTTCCAAACTCCATTCCAAACACTCAGTGTTGGAGGGAAGTAAAGGGATAGAAGTGTTACTTGGCAAAGTGATTTTTCTAGTATATTTTAAAATAAAATCTACACACACTAAAATATAATTGATTTTAATGTTATAAGAGGAAACCTAATCTGAAATCTGGCCTACATTCAGCCGACAGATGCTCTCAGTAATCATGCAGAGCCCTACAGTACTATTCTAAAACTTGCTATCTGTTAAAGATAGTATGGTCACTATTCTTCCATTATACTCCTCCCATTTTCTTTCTTACTGGGAACTTGGTTCCCTCATGGCTTCTTGATTTTACAGGAGACCAAGATACCCTAAGTAAGAGGTCCGTGGAAAAGGTGCTTTATGAAAAGGCACAATAGTAATAGCATGGAGAAGGCTTCAGAAAGCCATGATACTTGAGCTGTTGGTTCACTGGTTGCTTAGAAAGCTGTCAGTATCTGCAGTACGGAGTTCTGGTCCCATGGGTGTCTCTGTTGTGACATGGGCCTCTAGGAAGCAGGAGACATCTACTGACCACAGCTAAAATTCACAGCAGAAGATGAGTTTTTAACCTTACACTTTTCGTACCTTAAATCCCGTTCCTTTCGATCAAGGTTGCAGGCCACCCACAGTGTGTGCCATGGTTGGGACATGCAAGATTTAAGAGGCAATCTGTTGTTTTCAACTTTGTGTTTATAGTATCTGAGTAGATATCTTCTGTGATATTTTCTTCACCTCATTTTTTTTCTTTCCCTTGAGTCCTTGTGGAGAATGAATTTCTTATAACTTAAAATAATATTTTAATAAGGGCTGAGAATTTAGCTCAGTGGTTCCAGCTCCTGCCTAGCAAGCTCAAGGTCCCTGGTTTGATCCCCCAGTAACCATATACAATAATACCAGGTGTGGTGACACGCCCATAAGCAGTCAGTACCACATTCCACAATGCTGGGTTTGGTTGCTCTCGCCAGCACTGGGGAGGCAGAGGCAGGAGGATTGCTGAGTTTGAGGCTTGCCTGATCTACATAGTGAGCTCAGGGCCAGCCTAAACTACAAAATGAGACCCTGTCTCCAAAAAAAAAGCATTTTAGATTATCTAATAATTTACTGCTGCTGTCAAAGTAAAAAAAAAAAAAATTAACATGTGGGTCATTCACACTTTTGCCAAACTTTGAGAGGCCTTGACTTTTAGTCACTCCTTTGGTAGCTTTTTCTTTCAACATACATCTGTTACACAATGATAGTCCAGTATATGTGGACAGAGCTATATTAATTTTAGGAGAAACTATGTAAGTTCTGCCTCAATTGTTTCTAAACTATAAGCAAAGAAGAAAGGACAAAAAATAACTGTCAGATTCTTCTTATTTGATGCGTTGTGCTCAGCGCCAAAGACAGAAGACAGTAAGCTCAGCATTTGCATGAATAAGTCAGCAGAGTGTGAGATTCGCGAAGAACACGGGATTTTCTGTGCATCTGCTGGAGCAGTAATGACTTGGAGCCATTTAACATTTCTTGCATATTAAGGTTGTTTTGTGGATTCTTGTTCCCATTAGGAAAAAGGAACTGTCAAGCAAACTGTCTCTCTTTATAATTAAGTCAGCATTGTTTGATGTCTGACAAGAGCAATTCCTTGCTATAAATGGAGTACTGAGTACTGCGGACCTTTCTGTCTTCTAAGATTGGAGTAGCTCTGGGGATTTGGCCCACAGTGTCTTGAAACCGGCCTGGTCTGGAGCAGCCCTGCTCAGTTCTGAGGCACAGGGTCTGTGACCTGCCAGGCCCTTCTTCTGAGCCTCCCTTCTTCTCCTTCCATCTCCTTGGTCGGCTGTTGGCCATGTTCTTAAATGGTCTGTATTTTAATTATCTTTGGCTGTTAATCTGAGGTCCTTTCCCTGGACGTCAGAGGCTAAGTACATACGTGACCCTGCTGTCCCTTACACGTCAAGCACCTCACAGAACTTTGTGATGTTCCTTTCAGGATTGCACCATCATCATCCCTGGGTCAAAGATAAAGGGCTCAAACTGTCCTTGAGTTCATGAGACCTCAAAACTGCTGCTGCTTAAAGGAACAAGGAGACCTTAGCAGACTAGAAACCGTTTGTTACGTTTTCCCTTTTTTCTCACCCTATCGGCTGCCCCAGTCTTCCTGCTCATTTCTGACTAATCTTGTGCTCTCATATCTGTGCTTGACCATTCCTGACAGTGCATAACCGAAGCCTTGACATGCTGTGCCAGGAAATGGGCTTTCGTGTCATGGGAACTGGTCGCCTGGTCCGCCTGTGTAGGGACTGGTGAAAAGACTGTCGTCCACATTATCCTCGTGCGTCCTCAGTAGCATCACTGGAAGCTGCTATGACTGAGTGTGCCATATGTGACTGGCAGTGCAACAGACACTGGACATGTTCCTTTAAGTCCTTACCCTGCGCTGCCAGTGCTACACACGAGCTGAGAGTTAGGGACCTTGCCCAAGGTCACCTTATTAATTAGGAGCCTAAACCTACTGGTATGACCCTTCCCATGTAGCTCTCCCAACCTGGATCCTTGAAGCTCTTTGCCACGAGGAGACCTGGAGGTCCTACTGTGCCCTCCCACCCCGCCTCCCTGAGGCTTCCTCTGTCTTTTTCCATGGAACAGGCTTCTGATTTTTGAAAGCTTCAAGACTTTGATTAAACTGTCCACGTTGAGAACCGCCATACTTCCTACTCTGAAAACAGCTGTTTGTGGAACAAGTTCAATGACCTCAGCCTTATAACGAGAGTGTTTTGTTCTGCAAAGGACCCCGAGTGATCTACTGGCTTTTGAAGAGTGAAAAGTGGCACAGTAAAGGATTTGTAGCCAAACAGTCTCTAAAGGGCTCGGGCATCCTTTGTCTTTGGCTTTTCCAGGCCCTGTCCATGTAGAGGGTGGAAGAGGTCAGTGTGCAAGGGGTGGCTCATCACCTCCTTGCTGAAGAAATGGCTCACACTGGAGCTTAGTTTCAGAACCCCAGGTGCCACGTTCGCCCATCGCACACCCTGGAGCGACCGTCACTGGGAGGTCTTCCACCTGGGTATGCTCTGCTTTTGGCCAGTTCTCCTTTGAGTTGTTCAGGGAGAGTGTGCTGCCCGCCCCACAAGACCTGTCCTACCTAGCGCAGGTGCACACTGACCCAGGGCACATCTTCAGAAACATAGGCAGGTCACCCTTGCGAAAAGTTTCACATCAAACCTTTCCAAATGCAGAGCATGAAAATTCGTCTATATACCCTCATTTTTCTTAACCCAATAAATGCAGTCCTAGATCCAGATCTAATTGTATCATATTCAGAAAAGGTCTAGCCTCTTCTGTTTTGAGAGAAAGGTAACTCCCTTATTTTGGGAATGGAAGTTGTTAATTTTACATGATATTTCAAAAATCTCCCCAAACCTTCTAGGGAAGGACTTACTGTAGTCTACCTTCACTCTGTTCTCCTGTCCTCTCCACAGTGGCTAAGAAGGTGAACTCGTGCATTTTCATTTTATATTAATGATCCACAGTAAAACGGGCAGTCTTTCACTTGGAGATAGTTGCGTGAGATAAAGTTTAGGAAGAAGAGTGCTCTTCAGAGGACTTCATCCTGAGCTGCATGAGACCATTGGTGCCACTGAAGATTAAATGCACTTGGCTGGATTCATGCTAAGTTTTCAGGGGCTGCATCTCAGAGCACGGAAGGGCTTGTGGGTTGTTTCTGCACCTGCTTCTCCCACCCTGTCCTCTGCCGACAGCTGTCCAGATGCATCACCAGCAGGAGGACGGGTTTAGCAGAAACAGTATCAAGTTAAAAAAAAAAAAAAGCAGAATAAAACAAACTCTCCTGGGTTTTATTTTGATTGCTGTGACACTTGCCTTAGATTCTACCCCTTTCGTTATCCTGTCAAGTATAGGCTTTGACATTCAGTTTGTTAATGCTGATGCTACTGATTTGAAAACTAAGATCCCTAGAGCTATGCAGGCCTTGGTGACAGAAAGGGAGAGACCAGATCATTGAGACCTATGGATCAGTTAAGCTTCCCCCCCCCCCACTCAAGCCTTTTATCAGAAATTGGTAACAGGTCAAAAGAGCTGAGACTGGACAAGTTTGCATTCAGAAAGGGACCAGTAACTCCAAGGGCGGAGGATCCCAGGACGTCAGCCTGGATGCTTTAGTAGGCTGGGTGATCATCAAGAGACTTGAGTTGGAAAAGACTTTAAACTTGTTAGCACTGACTTTGTCATGGGTGGTGACTGAGTGTTGCTCTATAGCATCTGCACTGCCTAAAGATTTTTAGACATACAGCATCTCAGGCCTCACCCCACTGCCAGGTCAGAGCCCCCATCTTAGCATGACCCCCAGGGGTCCCCACAGCTGCATTAGAGTCTGAGAAGCTTTTCTGTAGCAGATCCCTGGGTAGTTTGAAAAATGCATTTTCACAACACCCTATATTGCTGTCCCAAAATAGTGTTAAGTCACTGGAAAAAGTTAAAACATTTTCTCCGGAAGAAGTGTCCATTTTCTTTTTTTTTTAATTGAACTCTTTATTGGTACAATTTATGTACATCTCAAGATCACATATAACATTGGGAAATTTGTACCAGTATATGCCACAAGTTAATTCTCATTTTTACCCATATCCCTACCCACTCCCCCCTCCTCCCCCTTTATACATGCTCTTTTATTTTCTTTCTGTATCATATTTATTCCTTCCCCTCATCACATTCCCACACCAAGTTTCCTATAGAAATATTCCACTCTATAAAAGCTGT
>PVIC010027843.1:0-23601 GCA_004025085.1 Thryonomys swinderianus
GGGTTGCAGTAGGGACAACCGGCCAACTTCAGCTCCAGCCTGAGAGTCTGGTGGGTCCCTGTGGCCCCAGCCAGTGACTCGCACTGTGGCTCCTGCCTACCTTCCAAGGCATCTCGCTCGTTGTCTTCCTTAGTGCCAGACCCAGCGCTTCCCACCTAGATGCCCAGATCTGCCCAGCTCGCAAAGCCCTTTCTGCTTCAGCATGAAGCTGGTTCTGCTTCGCGTCAAGGGAAGGACTTTTGAGGTGATAAGACTTGAAACTCCAGCCAAAGAAAGGAATATGTGAGCACATGGCACCAAAATTCTGCCAGGCCTGGCCAGCTCCTGGGACGTGAAAGATGGTGTCTAGCTTGGTCCCACCTCTTTCTTGGCTCTCTCTTTCCCATCGGCGTCTCATGCCTGTGGGGCCCACCACGTGATGAACACTGCAGCCCAGCTGGAAGAGCCACCTGTCAGGGGTCCAGTTAACTTCTTCCCTTTAGCAGCCCCTGGTGTGTGAACCTGATCATGTGGATCGGTCTTCTCAGCGTCAAGGCCAAGGGGTGAATTTGCCCCATGGCTTATCTGGGGACATGGGAAGAAAGGGATGAGTAAGCAAGGAACCCAACCAGGGAGCCAAGGGCAGCGGAGGGTGGTTTTTCAAGGAAAACCAGGTACTGTTTCCAAGTACAAGGACATGAGGTGCCAGCAGGTATTTGTTGCCCCAACGGCTGGATTACTAGACCCCTTGTCTTTGCTTCCTTGTGCCCGGAATTCTCTGCTGCTCTGAAGAGGAAAACAGAAGGATGGTCTGCACCCTGCTCTGGGAAGAGAGCACCCTACTGGAAGAGGGGTACCTGTTAGTTTTGGAAGTGAGTTGGCCCAGGGGAGCTGAGTCCTAAGTGCCTGTTGGCTAGAGACCCTTCTTGAGCTTCTGAGGAAACCCTGTTTCCCGGACTAGAGGCTGCATTGAATGTGTGGCCACAGTTGGTACAGGTGGGTATGAAGCCTTTGTGACTATGCAGGCAACTTCAGGTGAGGAGAGGACCGCGGCCATCCCTGGGAACTGCTATGAACAGCTTTCGAGTCAACACTTGATTTACTGCCACCAAGCTCTACCTGACAAGCTAACCAGTCTCTATAACCGCTTGATTTATGTATTCAGAAATACCTTGCATGCCCAAGGTCTCCACACTGTGCACTGTTTACCTCCACACACCTTCCTCTACTACCACCAGGAAAATGAAGGCTAAATGAAAGGAGAAATTTGTTTTCATTCCCTTACCTTAAATTATAAATCTAGATTTTCTGTCAGTGATGCTGTGGTCCAGAAACAGGAACAGTTCTCAGACCATGGGCACCTTTTAGTGGCAGAGAGGGCACGGGAGTTCTGGGGGGGGGGATCAGGGCAGAGGAATGTTATGGGACTGGGCCAATGGGCCACAGGAAGGTCATCATGACCCATGAGACCTCCACAAAACGGGTTTCTCCAGATGGAGGGGTGGACACAGACGGGGCAGCGCACTCTACAGCCTCTGCGGAAGACACCACTGCACTTTGGGTTAATGCCTCGGCGCATCTAATGCAATGAGGAGGTGACATTTGATCTGGGATCCAAGCGTGAGGAAGGACTGTGCAATGAGTGTGTGCGTCCTCTCAGAGAAGAGGGGTTGGCCTTTGCAGGGAAAGGCCCAGAGTCCTATGTGGCAGGAGCTGTTGCTGTGCAGCAGCAGGAGCAGCAGGCTGAGCACCAGGTCTTGTGGGCGGGTAAGAGGTCAGCATAAGGATTTAAGCAGCAAGCAGCCTGGTCTGGTTTGCATCTTAAAACAAAACCTGGGTGCTGCTGAGAGGCCAACTTGACAGGCCCAAGTGTGGCTACACGTAGGCCACAAGACAGCAGTATGTGGCCTGGGCTGGGCTGTGAGATGGCAGTGTAGACGATGTGAGATCTTTTGAGTCAAGATCTGCTCTCATGCATTTGGAGGCTAAATTGGCAAGATATTGGGTGAATTGGATCCTGAGGCCGAGTGAAAGGGAACTGTCAAGCACGTACCGCCCTAGGTTTCTGATTCAGATGGCAAGGCACCACTGAGTCAGCTGTGGGAGACATGAGCTCCTTATGCGATGCTTGGTGTGAAGCAGACTTTAGGAGGGGGTCTCTTGAGAAAAGACATGCACACAGGTCTGTTTTAAGGTGTGTCCATATTTGATGACATTTACAGCTACAACACAGAGCTGACTACTTAGGGAAGAGAGCAAAGCAAGACAGAAGAATAGGACCGAGGCCTGTCCTGGAAGACAGCAACACCGAGAGGTGGGTTGGGGGAGGAACGACTCACAGAGCCGAACGACTCACAGAGCAGATTGAGATGGAAGGAGAAGCCATGAAATGTGGCGTCGCAGGAGCCAAGAACAGGCTGGATGTAGAAGGAGATACAATTGTTTGGCACACACGCTGCTTAAAGATACCACAAAAAAAATTGTCACTGTCTTTGAGAGGAAGGAGGCTGGTTGACGTGCTCGGTAGAGACCAAGCCAGACTGGAGCAACTGAAGGTTGAATGGGAGGTAGGGGAGAGGGAGCAGCATGGGACGATCTCTCTTTTTTTTGAGCATATCATTTTCTAATCACTTTGCAGTGAGGTGACGCTCCATGAGTATGCTCAGACGAGGATATGTGAGCAAGACGTGTCTCTCCTGGGGTTAGCTCGTTTGCTTTTATCTGTCCTCCTCCTGCTGATGGAACCGCTCCACGGGGACGGTGCCTGCGTTGGCCAAGACTGCCAGCAATACGGAGCAGAGGTTCCTTCCTTGGGGTTGCCCGGCGCCCCGGCCTTTCCCCCCACATCCACATTTCCCTGCCTTCCTCTTCCTGGACGCCAAAAGCAGATCGGGTGACAACCCTGTTTTCTCCCTGCTGGCTTTCCTCCGAGTCTTGCAGAAGTGCGAGTAGGAAGGGCTGAACGAGATAATTGCACCCCCTCTTCTCTTTTTATAGTGCCGTGTTGACGCCGCTGTGTCTCTCCCAGGCTCTCCTCATCCATCAGCAGCCAGGCGGCTCTCAGATCAAATCTCCTGCGAGCCCTCCCAGGAACGGATCCCAGCCACGGCGCGAGGGCTGCTGGTTCTCCATCTCCATCATGGGGCTCGCCACCCGTCCGTCTGCCAAGAGGCTGTTATTAATAATGGGTGGGAAAATATCTCCTCGGCTGCTTTGTCATTGTTATTGCCCTTAACTATTTCTTAAAGAAGAAACATAGTCAATATGCTTAATCTATGGGTTTCTCTAAACATCGCGGTAACAATTCATTTTAAGTAGTCGGCAGTATCCCAGGACCGGCTACAGTAAATCTGCAGCTTCGTACACAGCCAGGTCTCCGGGCTCAAGAGCGAACAGAAATGTACACTCACCCTTTTGATTTTATTGCAAATGTGCAGAAAGGTTTACTTGGGGAGACGCTCCTCCGCACCGTGCCCTCTGGAAGAGACTTGGATTTCCTTGGTCCCTTCAGTAGAACAGCGGCTGAACTCAGTTCTTAGTGGGCTAATGGCAGCCGGCACCTGCTTCGGGTTCCTGCAGCGGAACCAGCAAATCACCTTCGTTATGCACTTTGGTCAGTCGCTCTGAGAGGTAGCTTCCATCTCTGTAATGTTCCTCAAGGTTACCGGCCCACAGGTCCCAGGCAGACAGGGCTACAGCCGGAACTCAGCGCTAGGGGGCAGCAGAACAGGGATGCAGTGGGCTATCCGTTCCTTGGCTCTGCTTGGAAGTGATTTAGCTTAGCAAATCCTTTTTTTTTTTTTTTTTAAATACAGGGTATAGAAGCATACTTCAGCCTGGTTTCAAATGTCACACATTTTTGACTTTGTGGACATCGGCGGTCTTGAAGAATTCATGAAGTGCCTTTATTGTTTAGGAATGTCTTGTCAAGTTTTTGTTTTTAACAAATATTTGAATGACTCCCATATGGATGTTTTTAGTGACTTCTTGAGTAACATTGTGTTGCAACAAGCTCCTCCTTGCACCCCTTTTGAACAGCGGTGTTAGGATGACACTTTGGGACACGCTCCATGTACAGTGGGTTCTCTTTGAGTTGGGGAAATTCAGGGCTCCTGGCATCCATCACCATCTGATGTTGCCACCAGGCGAGTCACATTCTTCTTCTCCACCCTTTAAGGCACTTCTCCATCGGATACATACAACCAACCCATAAGGTGGGTACAGTAACGTAGGGATTATAGGTCTTTATTTGGTGCAAGAGAACATTAAAGCCCTGAGTTCTGTCTTTGCCCAAGTGCCATACTTCTTCGGTATCAGAGAGTTATGGAACTAGGGTCTCTTGGTAATTCCCCTCACTGGTGCATAGATAAATCAGGTCAAACCGGGGGATGGGTCTCATAGCAGATACTGTCAGAAAGGCTCTCTCCCCCACACGTTCTCACTGGGTTACTCGTCTGAGTTCTGCATGCTTACCCTTCAGAAGCAGGCTCATTGTTTCAAATGCCAGCATCCACTGCCTTCTGCAGAGCCCTGGGGAATGAGAAAAAATGAGAATTAAGTTGTGCTATGTACTGGTGCAAATTCTCAATGTTGATTGTGATCATAACATGTAAATAAAATGTACCAATAAAATCCTTTAAAAAATAAAGATCCCTGGGGCTTGTGGAAGCACGTCATTTGGGAACTAAAGGTACTTCATGCTCTGGTGGTTTCCACAGACCTGTAGCCAAGGACGGGTGGACAGACTGCAGCAGGGCATGAACACCTCGCTGCTTTGCCTCACAGTACAACAAACCGTGAGGAGTGTGAGATGCCCCCGAGCTCCCCATGGCGTCAGGACAAGGCCAGGTGTCCCCTGAAATGACAGCTGGCTTCCCCCCACTTGCTTGTCCTCATTTCCCTTCTGGTTTCTCCTGGGCACAAATCACCACCCTCAACTCAGTTTCTAGATGTACCTGATCTAATTCAAGCCTGCTCTAGCTCCGGATGCCGTAAGCCTACCGTGTCACAACCAGGCCCCAACCCCTCACGCAGACACTCAGATGGCCTCCACCATTATGTCCAGTTGGTTTTACAATTTGGCTACTGGCTTCGAAAATACTAGGGTTCCTGAAATCGGGGCACTTCACACATGTATTTTCTTTTCATAGTCCCGGTTTCCAGCACAATCTAGGTTTCCTTTTCAAGTTTCCCCGAGTAATGTAGCTTTCCGCAGGGGCCAGGCAAAGGCTGCCGTGACGTAGGACAGACAGTACAATCTGTCCTGAATCTGCAATTCTGCTGGTCAGTCCTTAAAGCAGAACAAAGCTCAGTGCATGAGACTGGCTCCTACTGGACAATGCAGAGGATTGAGCCGAGGAACAGTTTGTTAACAAATAAGCCAGTGTCCTCCTTAAGCCGCTCCTGCTCACACTCCAGCCATGGCCCGGGTCATGCAATGCACTAACCTTGCTCATTTGGCTCCTACCTCCTGTTGGCTTTGGTCAGTGGCCAGCACTGGCAGCACAGAGGAGAGAGCTGACTGCGTTCGTGCCCGGCTCTCTCCTTGACAGGTTGCGTGTGGCAAGGGTTGGTTTCCTTATGAAAACCTCAGTCCCTTCTGGTGGCCCATTCTGCATGGCACATTCCCTTCCCCATGCCCCGCCTGGCTCAAGTGAGAGTAATTCACACAGTCACTGGCCTTGGGTGCTTTGCCATCTTCCTCCAGCCCTCCTGTCTCCTGAGAGTAGCCTCTTCATCGAGCTCCCCTGAGGGACTCTCACTTGTGCCTTGGCTCCTCCCAGGGCTCCTAACTGATGGGGCACTTCTGTCCGGATGGCCTTCTCTTTTCTTTGTCTAGCTAGTCTCTTCTGTCCCAGTCTCTCTATCTAATACCTCTTCTCCTTGTTCAAGTTGTGGCTCTAGCGTCCCTTTTCCCAAAGGCTCACGATCTCTCCGGTCAGTTGACTGAGCCTACCTCTTGTCCTCCTTGACAGCCCAAGACTGGCACGACCTGAAGGCAAGCACACTCTGTGCCCTCTGGAGTCCCACTGTCTGGCCTGCATCTGGCTCGGCAGAATGTGGTAGCTGTGGGTAGATGGATCCAAATTGTAACCTGGAGAGTCCCATGTTCTTCAGGTTCGCAGGGACACGGTTCTCTCCAATTTCAAGTGAGCAGAGCCAAGTCCTGTCTGCCATATACCTGGAGGTGTCTGGTGTCTTTTTAGCTTCCCTGAGAAGTTTTAGAGGAAATGTAGCCGCTAAATATTCCCCTTGACTGATGTCTTGTTGCTTGTTCTTTTTCCCATGGCTCCTCCCTTCTCTCCCGCTTAGGTCACCAAATGTTCTCTATTCCCCAAAGCACAGCTAACTGGAGACTGAGGTAGTTCACATGGGTGGCAAAGGACACCGGATAGTACAGGACAGCACATCACAGAGTGGCTATACTCACAAAAGATACTTCACCAGCCTTAACAGCCTTGTGTTCCTCTGCTTCCTCCAAGGGGATCACTTCCCCTGTTACCATTTTCTTCACTCTTTTGCAAAGTCCAAGCCTGTTGGTGGCAGCCATCCTTCATTTCCGTCTCTGCTCTCTGTCTCATCCAAAGACCTTTTCAAACAAAAAAGGCAAACATTCCAAAGATAACAGGGCAACAGACTCTCTCTCTCTGTCTGTCTTTTGCTCTTATTCCCACTATGACCCAACTCTATATTTTCACACACACACACACACACACACACACACACACACACACACACACACACACACACACACGATACTCCTAAAGTATTTTTCTAAACAAAAGAGACACCAAGCCCTAAGAAGAATTTGGCCTCTTGTTGAGAGCACTCTAACCATTGCAGACAGTATTAGCTTTTTAAAAATAGCACTTTCTCCAGCACTCGGGAGGCAGAGACAGGAGGATTGCTGAGTTCGCGGTGGCTTGCCTGGGCACCATAGTGAGCTCAGGGCCAGCCTGAACTACAAAGCGAGACCCTGTCTCAAAAAAAAAAATAGCACTTTCTCTTCTTACTTCCCTCTAACTCGGGCTGCTGTGCTGGATCCTGACAGTCAGTTATGTGTCCCAGGCTTTCCTAGATGCTGGTGAAGCTGCGAGGCTTTGCTCAGCCCTCTGCCCTCTGCCCTCTGCCCTCTTCTAGTGCTTAGCACACTACTGAGGACAAGTACCATTGCAGAGGGTTCTTTTGCTTGGTGCTACATCCCCCAGGTCCACCACACCAGTGTCTTGCTGGGCAGTGCCATGTATGTGGCCAGGGCTCACCTCAGACAGGAGTCTTGGAGTCTCTGCTTTCTGACTCGATTTCCTCTAAGCTATGAGGGTCTGATCAGCCAGCTGCACGTACACGCTGGGGACTTTGGAGGGTAAACACACTCCAGTGATGATGGGAGAGATAAGCACCTCATCTTTCAGAGAAGTGATTCCAAGGCCTGTGGAAGGCCCAGGAGAACGGGGCTGTCCGTGCCCACAGGGGTTCCCAGTTCAGTACTGTACCATCTTATGTACTTTCTTCTGCTTCCTCACTTCTGTTCCCAGGGGTCACCTCCAACCTCAAATACCTGGACCCAAGTCTCTGTTTCAAGGACTACTTGAAGGGGGCCAGAGTACAATAGGTACGATAGGTCCAATAGGTACAATAGCTCAGTGGCTCTGAGCTCACGGGTTTTTAGTAATACTTGAGGTGCTGAGCTAGGGTCGGGTGGCTGCAGATTGGTCTAGAGCCGTTGTGCTGAGCTTTGCTAACTATCTCCCGCCCTGTTTCTGTGGGGACAAGCGGCTAGTATGATGGATCTGTCCATCTAGCTCCTCTGTCATGTGGAATGTGATGTTAGACATCGTGACTCGGGAAGCTTGATTCATCTGGGCAAAAGTCTTTATAGCCCCAGAAGCTATAAAGTTCTCCCGGTGTGACAAGGAGCAAATGACTTCGGTGTCCTATTACTGGCCCCAAACTCAAATAGACCCAGGGTCTGACGCATCTCATCTTTTCCAGCAGAGGTGTTAGGTGATGCGTTACTCACTGGCGTGGCTCAGTGCTTGCTTGGTTGGGAGCAGCAGAGAAAAGCCAATGTTTTGACAAGGAACCAGAGCCCAGAGTCAGAATGTCTGTAAAACTCCACCAATGGGTACCCGAAGAATTCCACAACACGGCATTTGACACTTAATTTAGTCCGGAATGAGATGTCTGCCTCAGCCACAGGCCTTCCAGTCTTGTAAATTCTACCAGGAAAGTGGGCTCTGTGTCTGTAGATCCCAATTCTTTTTAAACAGTGAAACTCTTCTTTGCCCAATCTCCAGAAATTCACATGGCAGTCAGATTCCCTGTGTAGTCCTCACATCTGAAATACTTCCTCTATTTTCTCTTGATTTCATCCCTAGATCCCTAACCCAGCCACGGCCAGGAGGTCTCAGGGCTAAGTCTGGCACTCAGGTGAAGCAAGATATTGCTGTTTCTTAGCAAATCCTCTCTGGAATCAGGCGCTGCATTTTTCCTGTGTGTTAACCCTAATCATTATGCCTAGTCCTGTGGGATAGACCTAATTACTAGATCTAGTGTATAGTTGAGGAAAATAAGGTTGAGAGAAAGTGATTGTTTTTGTCTGAGTTGCCGTAGCTAGAACGTGGTAAAGTTCAAAGGCAGTCTCAGGTCTTCGAATTCACATTCTTTCAGTGTTTCCTCTAGTAGAACATATTTCCTTGGAGGAGTTGGTGCTTATAGTGGTGATAAAAGAGGAGTTTGGGTGATTTGGATTTTCTCCTCTGTTGAGTACAGTCCAGGGGTAGAAATGGCATTATCTACCCAGATTATGAACTCTGCTGGGGAACAGGTTCCTCCTGTTGAGAAATAGCTAAAATTGGGGAGGCATCTGTCACTTTGCTTTAGTCTGAGCTATCTGGCAGCCTTCCAGTCCCCACATGATTTCCTGGTTATCTTCAGGGCAGGCGGGGCTGTCTTGCCCACTAGGCAACAGTGTTCTGGTTTCAATTAGCCTCCAGGGGTGACTCTGGGAGAGCTAACCATTTGAAGTTTGGTACCCATAGCTGAAGAATTTCACTAGGCATGAAAAGCCCCGAGGGGAGGACCAGGATTTGGTCCGGTGACTCCAGATGGAATAGACTCCATTTTCCCCATACTTAAGGCCTTGCCCCGGAAGCCAGTTGTTCCACTTGTGTTTCTTTGGAAGCAGTCGCCTAGGCAACAAAAGGTGTGGATTTCATCTCTTGTGAAATACACCTCACATCAGCTTCCCCTCCTCCACAGCAAAGCTGATGTTTCCTGATGCAGAACTCAAAGGAAAGCCGCTTGCAGGGCCCATGCAGAGCCTCCCTTCTCTGATCTGTGATAGCCATTCAGAAGCAAGTCCCTGATTGGAGGCTGCACTGCACAAGTCACCTTGGGATCAATGTTTTCTAGCAAGAGGGGCTGAACATACAAGAGGTCATCCAAAAAGGCAGTGCATGTTCACAGTTTTAAGAATGTGTAACAGTAGAAGACACGTCTGCACCCATCTCCCTCCAAATACTCCCACTCCCTTCAAACACACCATCCCATCATCTTTGCCATTTTATTTTTTCGAGCAGTTCTGGATGTCTTTTTCATGTCTTTATGAGGTATGATAAAAGTCCCATGAATGTTATGCTATCCAGTGGAAAGGCAGGATTGTAAAAACCTTACAGTATGTTTTCATCCACCTTATCCACCAGATCTGCTATTGTGCAATTTCGGACCTCTACAGTCAAAAGAGCCATGAAAGGTAAATTTAAACATACACTATATTTTTGATCATACCAAATGTCTAATAACAGAGGTATTTTTCACAGTGTCCCAAATAATGCAATCCAAGCACCATGTCGGCACTTACAAGACTATACACAATCAGACAGCATGGTCTCTGGCACATTACCCTTTGGCCACATGGACCTCTGTCTCCTTTTCCTTTGCAGCAAGTTGTTCACGTCCCATGAGTCTTTGCACAAATACCTTCCATGTCTTGCTTCATCCCCAGGCCCACAGCACCTTCTCAGCACTCTAGCTTCCCCTCCTCAAAGTGGTCCTTCTGCCCACTGTGCCCTGTCTGAGATTTCCCTTCCCTCCCAACTCTATTGCACGTTCACGCTGTTTCCTTCCAGCACCACATTATCTGATGTTGTTTTGTCTGTTGACTTATGTGTTCACTGTATCTTATTAGAATGCAGACACTTGTATTAAGGCTATATCTGCATCCCCCGCTCCCCCCAAACAGTGCCTTGCCCCGTAGAAGATTTGTCACACACATGAATTCTTAACAGGAAAAATGTCTGCAGCTTCCAGAAAAATCCATCTGGAATTCACAGCAAGTTGATAACAACTCTAGATGATCGCTTCTCTGTTATCTTACAGCTGCTCTCTCCCTTGTCTGTGCACCCCTCCTGTTCTTGTGAGCGTCCCTTTCTTCTTCCTGCATTCCTTCTCCCCTGCTCTCCTTTCCTCTCCTTTCACCTTCACTCCTCCCTTTGTCCTCTTTCTCTTCCTGAACACTTTCTGGGAAGCAGTTAACCTGGCAGGCGGACAGGGGAAAACAGTCTCCTCTGGTTTCCCCACAGCAGCCAGCCTCGTGATTAATAAGTCTTTTCACTATGTTGGGGACTCATAGTGATGGAGTCTGCCCAAGGATCGCTGGGTCGGGTGTGGAGCACTGGACGGTGGACACAGTGCTCCAGTGGAGGCCGCCGCTTCTGAGACTCTCATTATAGTAACCTGGAGGGTATATGTCACCGGTGTGTTTTAGGCCCAGGTGCCAGAGATGGGTGACGAAAGTCAGGGTGAATATAAGACAAAACCCACACAATCCAGACAGATGGAGCTCCTCTTGCTTGAATAGTAAAAATTTGATTTAGTTTTAAATGCTTGCTGCTTTTCTGATTTTTTACAGGAGACTTCAGGAGAAACAAAGGTGCTGCCGACTGAGTCTGGGTGACAGTGCTCCAAAGAGACCAGCCCTTGAAAACAAAAAGTGACTACGCTTTGGTCTTAATCTTAAATCCCATCACCTAGCCTGGAACTGCTGAGTGCTGGTAATGAGTGCTGAGAGGCAATCTGAGGATGGTAATTGGGTACCAGACCTGCACAGGTCCTAACCCAGAGGTGTGCGGCTGCCTTCCTTCAGCGCCACAGAAGCAGATCTCTCCCAGTGAGCTTATCTGGCCCTCGGTGGGGCTATGGAGCTGCATCGTGGTGAACTGAAATGTGATTTTAACGATTCCAAGCACATGGCTTCTGCCTCCAGCATGCTAGATTGGTAGACTGACATTGTTTTCTTCTTTGGGTGGATTCCAGATGTTGTGTAATTCATGCATTTCTACGCTGCACAGTGGTAGATGGAGACTTGTCTTTTTGTTATGAGCATGTACAATATGGCTAAGTGGTTAAGCCCTGTCAAACAGCCTCCTAAAGGATGAGTGTGTGTGTGGAATAAATTATTGGAAAAGGGGACCCAATCTCATTTTATAGTAGTTAGAACCAGAGCTCTGGGTTTCTAGGCAACTGTCCTCCACATACACATGAGCGGGCAGCTGCGCGCTGTCCCTAATATATGTACCTATGTGTTCACATGTGTCTGCCTGTGTAGTGCAGAGGTGCACACACCATAAACACAAACACACACTTCTATTTTATTATTATTAAGGCAATCAGACTCACCCATTTAGGCCTTTTAAAAATAACATATAATTTCCTTTCTACCTTAGACCTATCAAAAGACCTAGCTCCCTTAGAAAAGCTGCCAATTAAAATTTAAGACACTCAAGGAAATGCCAATTTCAAATAAAGAAATAATTTTCAGTAGGAGTATGTCCCATGCAAAAGTTGAAGTGTATTGTTTGTCTGAAATTCAAATTTTAATTTATATTTTATTTGCTTAATCTGCTAACTGTAGTTCTGAAGATACACTGTATACTTATGCATAGATCAGAATCTCTCTCAGGAATATGAAATGCTCATTGGCATTTACTGTCTCTAAATCTTGAAGGAAACGACTATACTTATGCTACAAAGTTAGTCATTCATTTGAAAATAAAGATGTAGCCAGGCATGCTGGTGCATGTGTACCACCCCAGCGCCTTGGAAGGGTAAGGCATCCAGACAGCAAGTTGGAGCCCAGCCTGGACAATTTAGTGACTTATCAAGATCCTACCTCAAAACTTAAACAAAAATAGAAGAAATGGATTAAGAAACAGGGCTGGAGATGTGCCTCGGTGTAAAGTCCTGGATACCATGCTTAGTATTGAAAAAAAATTTACTCAGCTTTTAGTTTGTTTGACTAAAAGTCCTATCCAGCGTCCCCTTTACAAGAAATACCTGAAGGCATGACCTTTGGAAAAGGCTGGATTTTAAAAGGAGTGTCAGTCAGACAGGTGTAGGAAGAGCTCCTGAAGAGGGGCAAAGTGGCTAAATAAAGGAGAAGATAAAAGAAAGAGAAATGAGGAAAGAAGAGGGGAGAGGAGGAAAGAGAAGAGAGGAAAGGGGAGAAAGAGGGGAAAGGAGGGGCAGAAGGAGAGGCTCAAACTCTCCTTGCAGAAAGCTGGAGGGAGGTGGTGTGAGAGGCGCTGTGCGGTTGGCTGCACAGTCCTGGGGCCGCTCTGCCCTCTTCTCAGCCATCACCTGGCCACTGTCCTGAGACTGAGCCACCACCTGACCACCTCCTTCTACACCCCGACCTCTGCTGGATGTGGGCAAGATGCATCAAGCTCCAAATGTGCAAGCTCTGGTGGGATAGGCTAGAATCAAAACTGTTTTTTCTCGCAGATCCATTGTTTCTCTTTTGCTGTTCCCACTTTCCCCCCTCCTCTCTCTCTTCCTCCTCCTCTTTCTACTTCTCTTACCTTTTCTTTTTTGTTTTTAAAAGTAATTATTTCTTAAGTAGCAGATTTAATGAACCATAAGTCACACACTGCAAAACTCTCTCTTTTAAAGCACATACTTCACTAGTTTTTGGTATAATCACAAGGTTGAGTCACGATTACCACTAATTCTAGAGCATTTAGTCACCTCAAAAGAAACCTCATGTCCATTAGGAATCATTCTCAAACTCCTTCCATGGGCCCTTGGCAACTTCTAACCTACTTTCTGTCTCTATATATTTGCCTGTTCTGGACATTTCTTGTGAACTGAATCATACCGTATGTAACTTTTTGTGTCTGCCTTTTTCCATTTAGCTTTGTGCATTCAAGGTTCAGCCATGGTGTAACACACCTGAACCTTATTCCTATGTAAATTTGAATCCATTTTACAGATATCATGTACTTTTTATCCATGCATCACTTGGTCAGCCTAGGAGTTTTTCCTACTGTCTGACTATTATGAATAACTGGTATGAATATTCACGTGCAGGTTTTTGTGTTGATACACGTTGTTAATTATCTTAGGTAAAAACCAACGAGTGGAATGCTGTTAATCAACCCCTTTTTAGAGACAGTGTTTTATTTAGAGCTAAATCTATGTTTAGCTTTTTCAAGATCTGCCAAATTGTTTTTCCAAGTGGCTGAACTATTGTATAGGTAGAAGAGTTCTAATTGTCTCACACAACCGTGGGCACCTGCTATTGTCTTTCTAATTTCAGTCATACTTCAGACTGTGAAGTAGAATCTCTCTGTGGTTTTGATTTGTATTTTCTTTTGATGATTAAGGACATAAATCATCTTTTTATATGCTTGTTATGGTCACTTATACATCTTCTTTGGAGAAATGTCTACTCAAATCTTTTGCAGATTTTCCAATTGGATTATCTTTTTATTGTTGAATAACAAGAGTTCTTTCTATGTTGTGAACACAAGTTCCTTTTCAGAAACATGACTTGCACATAAACTTTCCCATTCTGTTGGCTGCCTTTTCATTTTTCTTGATGATGTTTTAAAAGTAATCCTTCTAATTTAAAATTTTTACATTGTTAAGTCTACTCATGTCAGGCTATTTCAATTTATTACTTGGAAACTGGTTTATTCCAAAATCTATTTGGAATATATTTTTTAATTAAGTATTATAAAATCCTCATGTTTAACACTGTAATTTTGTATTTCCCATATTAAAGACATATACATGGAAGATCCTTGATTCAAATAATGAGAAAGCTTTACAAAATTTGTCAATTTGTGAAGAAACCCCGAAGGTGCCAGTGGTTCACCCTCCTGGGGAAAGAGGGTGGAATGGATTTATGCTATTAAAAGCACTCAGAAATGCTGATATGATGATCAATTTTAGAGTAAAAATCCTCACTGTTCCTGTCTCAGAAGGTGCATGGAAAAATCTATATTTTTCATTATTTGTTCATTTTCATGATGAATACCTTGCTTTGTTGATTGATGTATAGAAATTTGTGTACATGTGAATGCAAATCAATTTCCCATCCAGGCCTCTGAAATATTTCAGATATATATATATATATATATATATATATATATATATATATATATATATATATATGGACTTCATATATACATGAAGTTGACGTTCATAAATATACAGACTTCAATCCTCAGAGGAGAGGCTTTTTCTTGGCTGTTGGTCCTAAACTATAGACTCTGACTTAAAGCGTGATAAAACTTTCCAAGGGTTTGACACCTGGTATTTAAAGGTGATGGGTACTAATTTGTGACTCATTGGCTTCTAACACAAGAGAACAAATCCCTGGGAGATTTGACTGCCAATATCTTGGGTGTATGTGAGATCTTCTCTGGTATATGCAAGGCAGAAAGTAGGACCAGCTCAAGCCAGAGCGGGACTGAAAAAAAATCTCCTGCTTAGGAACCAGCAGCTCAGACATGCTGAGATGTAAGACTTCTTTGGTTGTCTATTTTCTTGGTAGTATTTCTGCCTTTGATGTGTTAGAGATTCTGCTATTAAATAGCCATGTGAC
Organism: Thryonomys swinderianus; assembly: GCA_004025085.1. Lineage (NCBI taxonomy): Eukaryota > Metazoa > Chordata > Mammalia > Rodentia > Thryonomyidae > Thryonomys > Thryonomys swinderianus. The sequence continues at coordinate 14,870 of PVIC010027843.1, forward strand.
CTTGAGCAAGTATTTTCCCTTCAACCACTAAGCAAGGTCACTTCTGAGGTCGCATGTCTCAATTATTCTTCATTTTACATAGAAGGCTCTGCACAGGGCCTTTGACACCCCTGGTCCAGGTTGGAATGATAGACCCCTCAAAAGGTGTAGGAGGAGGGTCACTGGTAGAGATTCTAATGGCTATATGTAGGTGAATCCCACAACCCTCAGTGCCCTCCCTGTCTCAGTGTCATAGTTGCTGTTGCACCCATGGTGTAGTAGCATATTGGGACCATATTGGTGGGTAGCATGGTAGGACCATATTGAGGTGTAGGACCACACCTAGCCAGGGCGACAATGTGTCTGGCTTGTAGCAGAGTACTCTGTGAGAAACAGAAAGTGACTCTGGCTCCTTGGGTGTGAACGGGACCAATTGGAAGGCCATAGAGGCTATGGAAGAATGAGAGTGTGAAGGAGGAGAACTGAAGAGCTTAAATAGTAGATAAGTAGAGAATGTTCTAGAGAGGGGTTTGGGTATCCCTATGGGGTAGATGGATTCGCAAGAGCATCTTTTGGAAGAGCTTGTTGGTCAAGGTTGGAAGTGCAGACAGAAAGGGTGGCAGTCAGGAATCTGTGTGGTTGAACAAATTGACCTTTTCTACCCTCTCTCATGGCTGGGATTAGCACCATCCTTCTTGAACCTTTGTGATTGGCTGAAGCTGAGTGTAATGGTCAGTGAATCCAGAGGAGAAATGATAAATGGCAGGCTGAGAAAAGAGCCTATAGGAATTTCTTTTGCCATCCTGGGGGGAATGTACTGAAATCCACCAGGCACCAACCTTGCTCAAAAGACTGGATTCAGCAAAGCCATCTGTTTAACTTGGAATGGATACGTGGTACAAGAAAGAAATAAATGGTTAAATTAAGCTGTTGAGAATTTGGGTTTGCTTTTGGGGTTACAACATGATCAAACTAAACTAGACTGTGTACAGGAGGTCACTCACTGCTGGCTAAGGTCAAATGCTGGCTCATAAGTGAGGAGAAGGCACTTGCTGTCCTATTAAGCTCCATCCAAAGGAAGGCATTGAATTACCTCATATGACATGGGTGAACTATTACCAAAAAGAGCAAAGAACACAATCAAGATAGCTGTTCACCACAGTGATTGTAGGATCCATCTGGGAACCAGGCTCATGACCTCGACCTCGGGAATATGTGTCAACAGATGAGCCTTTCTATTCATCTCACTTCTCGGAACAATGGCCAGGTGACACCTCCCCCCAACCGCACAACACTCTCAGCTCTGAAGCCCAAACCAGTTTCTGAATTCCAGTCTTTCTGAAAAGGCTCCATTTGCCTCCAGGGATGATCGGAGGGATTCGTTTGTCACCTACTGTATTTAATTTAGTTTAAAACCACAAGATTTTCCCTGGAAAAAAAGTTCAAAATTCAGATTATATTAAATATTAAAACACACTTTATTGCATAACATTAACAGGCTGTATTAAAATACTCAATAAATCATGGTTTGTTTGTGCTATGGTTATAACATGAATAATACATTGAGAAAGTTTTACGCATTTAATGGGATGAAAAAACTCATGGTATTTCTAGACTTTGCTTCTCTCTGCTCTGGCCGGTTGGCGCATTATGTCATCATCTGACACATTTAACCATCATTTGAATCACCATGCTACTTCCAACTAGACTGCTGGGTAATTAAAAAGAACAAGAATAAGTATATATAATAAATTCGGAAGGCTTGCTAATTATGTGCATATTGTGCTGTATTAACACTGCTAATAATTCAAAAGACAACTAACATAAATGCAACTATCATCTCACTTGCCATGCACTCCCAGACCCACATTTTTATAACATCGCCACGGGGAGAGATATGGATTAAATCATTTTTCTTTCTTTAATCTGGAAGAGTCATCGGAGAGTATAAAAGGCAATAGATTTCCACATTGTTTAGACGTCAAGTGTCTGGGAATTCTGAGGTACTGTTTCTTTGAGTCGGGAGAAATAGATGATCAATAGAGAAGATGGGCTTTATTTATCGCACCAGGACAGAAAATTTGTGGTGCTTTTGACTCTTCAGGAGTGCAGCTAGTTAGTGAGATGACCAGATTAGTCAGTATGTCCAAGGTTATTTGTGGCAACAGTGTTCATAATAGCAAGAATCAGGAGATAACATGAAAATTCATCTGCTGGGATAAGGTTGAATAAACTATGAACCCCCAAGGGCAGAGTATCCTTTTTTTGGGGGGGGGGAGACTCTCACTATGTATTTGACACTGGCCTGGACTCACTATCTACCTCAGGATGGTGCCTTTGAACTAATAGCAATCCTCCTGCCTCTGCATCCTGAGCATTGGGATGACAGATGTTTGCCACTCACATCCTGCCAGGGAAGGGTATCTTCTATGAGGGAATAAAGGGAGACAACTCTTGATGAAACTATATAGAAAAGTTCTTCAACTTATATATTTCAAGAAAATATAAAAGGAATAATATATGGCACATTTGAATAAACGATGGAAAGATTGTACATTTGCTTTTATAGGTACATTCATTTAAAATTTACTTTGTATATAAATTATAATTATATTACATTTTATTATTAAATAATTCTAATGTACTTATGTTAATTAAAATTAATTATATTAATTAAAAATCTATAGATTCATTTTAAAATTTAAAAATCAATCTAAAATTATACATATATATTAATATAAAAATCTGTGGGAGGATACAGGAAAAGCTAATAAATATATTTATATTTTCTGAGAGTAGGACCCAGATGGATGGTATTAGGGCCAGAAAGAAGATAATTTTTCTGTATAATTTCTTACAATTTTATAACTTTTAGTTTTGTTTGCTTTTTTTTTTTTTGAGACAGGGTCTCGCTTTTGTGGTTCAGGCTGGCCCTGAGCCCACTATATAGTCAAGGCAAGCCTCGAACTCAGCAATCCTCCTGCCTCTGCCTCCCGAGTGCTGGGATGACAGGCATGAGCCACCACGCCCCGCACTGTGGTATGCGGTTTTGATGGCTGGTGGGCGTGAGTCACCACGCCCAGCATTGTGTGTGGTTACCGGGGATTGAACTCAGGACCTTGCGCTTGCGAGGCAGGCGCCAGAACCACTGAGCTAAATCTCTGGCCCAATTTTATAACTTTTATAATTTTAATCTTATGGCTTTTGAGTCTTAAATTTCATAATACTTAGTCAAATAATTAAATAATTTTCATATTAATTCCCACCTCCCAATGTTGAGCAAGGTAACTGAGGAGTTTCAGGGAAGCAGTTTCCTTACCAGCCCTGAGGGAAAGTTAGGGATCCCGGCTACCCCAGGATAAGCACATTCCCTCGGGAGTGAGGCATTCTCAAAGACAAAGAGGTGTTGGTGAGCTTTTTCCCAAGGAAGACATGAGGGAATAGGCGAGAGAGTCTGGCAGACCATATCTCTGTTTATAGTAGCCATTTCCAAAGATTAGGCTTGGAAATGCTGAAATAAGAACTGTTGTGAATACCACAAACCCTGAGGCATTAGGACACTCAGATTCCTAGTGGGCCCTGGTTAGTAAGAAACGGGTTGACCCAAATAGCTGTGCATAGGTTCCTCTCAGGACCTCCACTGTCAGCATCTGCTAGCAGCACTCAGAGAATGTCGGGGCTAAAAGGGCTCCAGTTTTACACAGGATTATGGCGGATGGATTTCAATGCGGATCTTTTGAGTTCCATGTACACATGCTCACTGTCTATTGTTATTCCACAGGCAAAGCTCATTGTGAATGTGGCTTGAATCTGCATCTTCAAAACGGGAATAAAGTACAAGATGTCACTGAAAACTGTAGTGATATTTAAATTAAAAAGTGCGTTACAGTAAAAGACACGTCCTCATTAATCCTCAAAATACTCTTCCGCATTTTTCACACACTGTTCCCTCATTCTTGCCACTTTCTGAAGCACTTCTGGAAGTTTCTCTTTTGTGAGTGTCTAGTTGCCCTGTTGTGGCTGCTTTAATGTCCTGAATTAATCCAAAATATTTACATTTCACGGTCATTTTGACTGTGAGGAGGAGTCAGAAATCCCATGATGCTGGGCTGGTGAATAAAGTGGGTGAGTAACCATAATAATGTTTTTTACCAGCCTGTATTTCTGTAGCATGCCACTTGGCAGTAGCATGCACAGTATTTTTCTTAATCACATCTTGTATTTTTCATAATGTATTTTTCTAGTCACTCCTCATATATGTAGGGACCTTATTTAGATATGTTTATAGAGGTAGGAGCTGAAAAGAAAAGGTCTGACCTGTTATTCAAAAGGGGCCGTCATGTAAGCTCTAGAACATCCTTACTAGGAGAACATCCTGGATCTAGAGAGACACCAACATACATCACGGGAGAAAGAAATGAAGGACAGTAACTTTGCTAAGGCCTCATTCGCATTTTTTTAAACCACAGAAATGTGTATCTAGGGTCCCAATTTTAATTATTTTATTCTCTCTCTCTGTCTCTCTGTCTCTCTCTCTCTGTCTCTCTCTCTCTCTCTCTGTCTCTCTCACACACACTACAGTTTTTCTAAAGGTATTTTATATATTTGGATCCTCTTGTAAAACAAAACAAGACTCTAATATGTTCTTGTTTAGCCGATGATATCTTGGATTTAGACGTTAACAGCGGAAGAGGGAAGTGTGAATTTGAAGCAGTGTGAGGCTTCGACGGGTCTTGTTGCTAGGATGTCCGTGAGAGGGACAGAAACAAAGGGACCCACGATAGCCCCCCGCTTTCTGGCTCGGTGGCCTGGGTAGCGGGTGGTACCTTTTCCTGAAGTGGGCACGACTGGGTAGAACCAGAGGTGGAACTCCTTCCCTTCACATCACTGTTTCTCAGTGTCCTCATGGGCACAGCGACAGTGACAAAATCGAAGCTACTTCCTCAGGCGGAGAGCCTAAAAAGGCGAGGCGGGGGCAGACGGACACCCGGCCGAGGATGAGGGCTCTGCAGATGTTGGCGGTGATCACAGCATGGCGTGCAGAGGGACGCCGGGATCTGACGGTGGATGCTCCGCAGGGCGGCCGGGGTGCGTCCCACGGGGCAGAGGCGAGCTCGGGGCTGGAGGTCAGGGCGTGGGAGAGAAGCCGGAAGCAAAGAGCCAGCTGGGCGACTGCTGAGAGCTGCGGAGGAGGAGACGGCCAGCTGGGGAGAGAGCAGGTACGAGCCGCAGGGCACAGTTTCAGGGGTGCGGTGAACATTACAGTTGCACGTTTTCTTTAAATCAGCTGAAACCTGGCCCTGGAGGCTCCCCCTCTCCCATCTTGCTGGTAGGAAAGGCCACTTCTGACTATTAATTCAGTCCTCTTTGTCTCCTACTTAGGAACTGCAGAATTATGCAGAAGTCCTTGGGTCTCACATGCCATCCGGGACTGAGGGTTCACCCCGCCCACCCCAGCCTGTGAAGTCCTTTTATTTTTGGAGGCCCTTTTGTCACCATTTATGAAAAGATAAACAGGCAAGGCCAGGAGACGCAGGACCCAGTCTCTGTCCTATGTCACCCCCGGTGACCTCTTCCCTTTCCTCAAGGGAAAGGACGAATTAACAGATCCATGAGGCGTGCTGCCGAGTGCGGGGCATTTAGTAAAAGGCAGATGCTCTGGCATCAGATGGCATGGGAACTACCAGAGGAGGAGGCAGGGTGCGCACGGTCCCTAACCTCTCCTAATAGCATGAGGGGCACACAGAGGCCGGGGCACAGCGGGCTGGTGCTGAGGAGGGGCAGCGCTCACTCTTTCTAGCCTTTTAATAAAGATCAATGGGGGATTTTGCAAATGTGAGCGAGGAAAGCAATCTGCTCTGCGGAGCTTGGATGCCAGCTGCTCGGCGGCACTGCGCCCCAGCATGGGGAGTAGCAGCTGCCGAGGGAGCTGCATCCCAGCAAGAGTGGAGGCCCCCGGAGACCCCAGCTTTGCCCCGTTCGTGACAGACAGCAGTAAGGACCACGAGCGTGCAGGATGTGTGCAGCCCGCTGACTGAATCCTCACGCGCCGGGTTCCAGCCCTGGGGCCTGAGGCCCACGGGGTCTGCAAGCATCTTTCCGTCCTTAGGGAGCAGGCGTGCCGGTCTAGACCTGGCCTCTGGGGCACTTTCTGAGCTACTAGAATCCTGGGAGACATCCCCCTTCCCTTCCTAGTCCCCTTTCTTTTTCCCTCTTGCCTCTTTCTTTGGCTTTTTTTTTTTCCTCCTTCCTCCTCATCTTCCCCAAGGCTGCAGCCTGAGTGAAAAAACATCCTGCTTTTCTGTGTGCTTTTCATTTTGCCCTGGACCTTGAGTCAGGTGGTTTAAAAAGAGCTCTTCCGCTCCGGGCATTTCCTCTTCTCTGTTGCTCCCTGGTCATAGATAAGTCTGCATGGCGCAGACTTGATTCTGGTCAGTGGCCTCCTTGTTCAACTTTCTGGTGAATCGAGGTGTTGCGTGTTTTATTTTTTTTAAATTTTTTATTTTTTTGAGACAGGGTCTTGCTTTGTAGTTCAGCCTGGCCCTGAGCTCACTATGGTGCCCAGGCAAGCCTGGAACTCAGCAACTCTCCTGCCTCTACCTCCCAAGTGCTAGGATGACAGGCGTGAGCCACCAAGCCCGGCACTGTGGTATGTGGTATTGATTGTTGGTGGGCGTGAGTCTCCACGCCCAGCATTGTATGTGGTTTCTGGCGATCGAACTCAGGACCTTGCACTTGTGAGGCAGGCGCCGGAATCACTGAGCTAACCTTCCGGCCCGCGTGTTTTATTTTTGATAGTAATTTTACCCAACAAACACCAAGTAACTAAATCAACCCGCCACTGGTGGCATCCAACCCAGTGAGGCGTGACATTTTAGTCATCTAGTCAGCAGCAGCCCTTTGGCCATGTCCCCGCTGTGCGGAGGGTTTTGTGGGGCTTCAGTTTTATGAATGGGCCATACAGAGGGGACTGCGTGGGGGAAAGCCCAGGGCTGTGACTGTGGAGTCTGGCTGCGACTCCAGGGTGCAGGCGCCTGTTGGGAATGTGGTTTCTTTGCGTGGAGGCTACACACTCAACTAGACCACTGCACCCCCGATGGGCACCGTGCTATGGGAACCATTATGCGAAATGCCAGACTCCCAAAACGATCCTGTGTGTACCGACGGCACTTCTCTTTGGAGTAAGGCGAAAGGTTTCTGTCTTTGGAGAGTGAAACACGGCCCCTTGGACTTTCTGTTCCCTTGTGTGGGTTTGTCTGGTTGTTTCCTCAGTCATAATGAGAGTGATCAGGCTAAGGCCAGAGGGAGGACGTCCAGAGAGAATTTGTGAAATGAGCACTGGAGAGGGAGTCCAGCAACCACTCCTCCCCAGCGCACCCCTGAGCGGGAGGCATCTGTCCGTGGTGCAAAGATTTTAACACGTGCCCGGCTCAACCCGGACTTGAGGTAAGTTAGCAGCAAAAGCTCTGAGCCTTCGGTTGCCAGAGAAAAAGCATAAATATTTATAGAGGGATGTGAGTTAGAATACAAAGGCTGAACAGCTTATAGTCGGAGGCTTACAAGCCCTACCTGGTAATTGTGTTTTAAGGGGCTGCGCGAGCAAACAAAATGATCAAATGAACACTCTCAGGACGGATAAGGCCGGGGTCACACTGCTGGGACACATGGAAATGACCCTTTATTCCTGTTTACAACTGTGCCGCCTTCTCAAAGAGCTAGCTGCGTCTCCTGTCACAGCTGGAAACACCTGGCAGACCGACAGTAAAGCGAGGATGGTTGGCAGGGAGAATAAAAGAAGCTGAGAGCCTCGTTGGGTGAGCTGAGCACCCGCACGGTAGCACATTGTCGAGGAGAGTGAATTATCTCAGAGGCTACGTGGAATTGATGAACTGCAGCCCTGTGGCTGGACAAGAGGACCTCGCTGGGATGGCCGCTGAGCCTCTGATGTGTCTCTAGCCTGTGGCAGCGCTGCCCAGAGGCAGCTTTCACTGATGAGGCTATTCATTAATACAGGCTCATCAGCGTCCTGCAGACGGCTCCGGGCCATTTGTTTGCTTGTCAAGCCGGGTGTTGTTTCTCTGCCAGGCTGCAAGAAGCTGACATTAATATTTTTATCAGCCTGACTCTGGGAGGTCAGATGGGATTATCACAGATGACATCTCCCTGATCTTAGCAAATAAAATTGATTAAAATATGCTGAATCAGAAAGACTCGGCAGACAGTTAAAGACTACAATACGTTAGGGCCTGAGATGGTGTCTGATTGCCCCATTGGGTGGCATTATTTCAGATGGGAAGATTCCGGAATGGTGTAATTGGAGAAAGGAGGAAAGTTCTCAGGGGGGCAGAAGGGGGGCTGAGGGTAGCCTTTCACATCAAGGATCGACTTCTTGGCAAGCACAGGCCCCATGAATGTGACCGAGTGCATTTTCTTGTGTTTTTCATCTTTCAAAATACTGTGCTTTTTGTGCACAAAGTATGTGTGATGGCTTGTTTTATGTGTCCACTTCACAGAGGCATGGGCTGCCCAGGTGTTTGGTTAAAATTCTCCGGGGTGGGCCGGAGGGTTAGCTCAGTGGTTCCGGTGCCTGCCTCGCAAGCGCAAGGTCCTGAGTTCAATCCCCGGTAACCACATATAATGCTGGGCGTGGAGACTCACGTCCACCAACAATCAACACCGCATACTACAGTGCCGGACGTGGTGGCTCACGCCTGTAATTCCAGCACTCGGGAGGCAGGGACAGGAGGATTGCT